>JZKD02S1733876.1:278080-299220 GCA_000966675.3 Picea glauca | reverse complement strand
TCCGGGTACAAGGGGAATGGAATGATCATGAACACCGCGGGAAGGAGGGAGTCCTTGGGGAGTGGAAAATACCATTTGGTGTTTAGAAAGGAGGGCTTGGAGGTCTTCCGGCACCAGGGGTGTCTTCGTTGCTTGTATGGCATGGAGTTGGGCAATGACACCAGAATGACCTTTTTTGAGGAGTTTTTCCATGCGATGGGAACTAATGACCTCAGGTGAACTAGCCATGATGCCTTGGAATTTATATTGGTGTCCTTCCTGGTCAAATTGCATGGTTAATGCCTTAAAATCCATGAGAATGGGACCCAAAGTTCTTAGCCAGTCTGCACCCAACACAATGTCACAACCGCCCATGTTGATAGCAAACATATGGGATTTTAGGTGGTAGTCACCGATTTGGAGACACACATTTTCACAGCGCCCTCTACATTTCATGGAACCACCATTGGCAATCATGATTTGCAAATTGTTGAGGGCATGGATGTAGCAATGAGTTTCTTGGGCAATGTGGTGATGAATAAAATTATGGGTGCTTCCACTATCAACCAGAATGATGACCTTTTGATGCTTGATGTAACTGATTAACTTGAGGTTTTGGGGGGCGGAGAAGCCAGTGAGAGCATTGAGAGAAATGATCAGTTCCACTTCAGGAGGGTCTGAGGGAGGGGTTATGTCAGTGATTTCAGGTGACTCAGGCACACGGGGAGTTTCAACATCCTCTTCCGAAATATCCTCAAAGATGGCCATAAAAAGCTTTTGTTCCTTACACTTGTGGCTCGGGAAATATTTGTCATCACAATTATAACAAAGGCCTTTGAGTTGGCGTTAAACCATTTCATCCCCGGTCAATTTTTGGATCTTTAATGGGGGGAGGGAGTAGTGGGATTTACAGGCTTAGGGCGAGGGATAAAGGAGGGTTTACGATTTTGAGAGGATACAACCTGCTGTGCTTCTTTAGATTTTTTAGTAGCATCCACCCAACTCGAAGGTCGAGCCATGAGGACATGGGCCCGAATATCCTCCTTGAGGCCACTGATAAAACACTCTCGAAAGAAAGCATCAGTCATGCCTTCTGTTCTAAAAGTCGGGTGGTCAAAGGAAGCTATGAAGTATTCTACTGTTCCTGATTGTTTCAACTTTTTCAAACGACCCAAATGGTTGGTGTCAGTGTCAAAGAATTCATAAAGCTTAGTCACAAATTGGGTCCAAGAAATATACCCTTGACGGGAAGCTTTTCTCCATTGCCACCATTGCCAACGTTCTTGATCTAGATGGAGAACACCATACCAGAGTTTGGCCAAGTCATCTGTAATGGCGTATAAAGAGAAATAATGTTCCCTTTGGGTGACCCAACCAGTGGGGTCCGAGCCATCATATTTGGTCACATCCACCCGCGGGAGGCGTAGGTCACATTGAAAGTGACGAGGCTGAAAGGTATGGGAATGGGAGGAATGTTCACCTTCAGTCTTTGGAGGTGCATCAGAGAAAGGGTCATCTGTAGGGATCTTCAGTTTGGTGCAGAGTGATGCAAAGACAGATTCAAGCTAGGTGGTAAGTTCTTGTTTGACTTCCTCCATTAAGGACTGCATGGTTGTATTGATGGATGAATCGATGGAGGCAACAGTAGCACTGAGTTGTTTCACTTCTTTTTGGGTCTCGAGGAAACTAGATTGCAAGGTGTTGAAGCGAGCTTCCAGGTCTTGGCTACGGGTATGGGCCATGAGGATGGGTGAAATGAAAAGGGGTGGCTGGGGTAAAAAATTTTGCCGAAAAATGATATGGATGAATGTGATAAGGGTGAAGAGATGAATCCAATGGAATAGGTCTCAAATAATGGTGAAAAAATTTCTAGACTTTTTTTTTTACACCTGCGGAGTTATACTCCGGTCTAAAGAATACTGCAGCGACGAAATCCCCAAATGCTTAACCAGAAAGAAATGTGTATTTACTTGGCAACCCGAACATAGTTGCGCAGCAATAGATCTTGTATGTTTTAATTTGTTTATGTTTTTTGTCCCCCAAAGGTTAGGTATTCAAGGGTTCTATAGACAAGGGTTTGCCCTGTGCTATAGCTCTCTGATATACGTGCGGGGTCCAACAATAGTACTCGGCCCAATATCTCAGGGAACTAACTAAGGAGGATAGACCGTACCCTTAGCTGTACTACCCGAATACCCGGGTACTAAAGAGTATCTTCTCGAGTGTTGTTCTCGGTGGCACTATAGCAGTTAGGCGGCCGATCGGTTTATCTAAAGAGGGCTTAAGGAAATCTAGGCCGATGCTTACACAGGTGTTGTCTAATACGCTACCACTTGAAGGGGTACCAACAGGGGTTACAAGGGTGGCCAACAGATGTGCGCTTAAGAACCACTTGTATTTCCTGCGTGAATGAATCCCTCAACCGCAGGTTTATGCACGTAACGAGAGATCTTTGTGGCTTAAAGACGCCAGAATACGTTTCTAGCCTGAAAAAAAAAATTCCCACAATTTCTGCCAAGGAAAGTGCTCTAATACCACTTGTAATATACCAGATATAAAAAGTATGCAGAACTGAAATAAAATGCTAGAAATGACTCTGAATAACAGTAATATAACCAACATAATCTCCACAATAACACAGAAATGATATAAGAATAACAACAGAAATAACACTTTGATTTAGAAAGCAATGTTCACGGGCCTCTTCGAGGGGGCAACCTCCAGTCGAGCAACGCTCTGTTACAATAATCTCCAAGCTAGGGTTTTCATACCCTCGACCCTTATTTATACTAAATATGTCTATCAAGAGAAACATCTAGAGGAATATCCTTTTAGAAGCGGAAGCTTCTATTAGGTCTTCTTACATCCGCCTTATTGTATTTTATTGAAAGGCCTTATTAATATTGACCTTTATTACATCCGAATATATTGATCTACCTATGTGCGGGTTAGGACCCTAACAATCCACCTGGATCAATCCTTCCCCCTTAGGAAGCAATGGTCTCCATTGCATTGAGTTCCCCCATCAGGTGAGGAAACTTCTGTTGGATTTGGCCCCAGGTGAGCCACTTTCCTTGGTGTAGGAGTTTCTCTACCTTGACAACCCGAGAAAGCTGGATCTACTGCTGGAGAGTGTCCTTGACCTGTGTGTCCACTATTTGATCAATGGATGCTTGTTCCATGTAGTCAGGGTTGAGCTCTGTTGGTGTCAATTGTTCTGTGATCTTGGAGGTGTCCAATAATGGGGGAAAATATGGTCGAAGTAGGTCGACATTGAATATTGGATGCAGACCAAGGAAGGGTGGAGTGTCGAGCTCAAAATTATTTCTTCCCACATCCTTGGTGATAGTGTAAGGCCCATAACGAAGTGGACGAAGATTTCGATGGGCCCCAGTGAGACACTCCTTCTGTAAATGTAATGAGACTTTGTCGTCAACCTGAAACTGGTGTGGTACCCTATGTTGATCATGGTGTTGCTTGTACCTAGCATTGGATTTCTGAAAAATATCCTACGCACAATTGGTAGATGTGCTGAATCTGCTCAATGAATTTGGTGGATTTGTCGATCGTAGACTGATCAGGGGAAGAGTCTATCTGTGCAGTGGAAAGAGGAAGTGCAACATCAATGGGTCCCAAGGGTTGGAATCCTAGACCCACCTGAAATGGGTTATGGCTGGTGGAACTATGGAGAGCCATGTTTTAACTGTGTTGGACACTTAGAATTATACATGAACAGGATGTGCACAATCATCTGATCGACAACTTCTATTTGGCCATTGGTTTGGGGGTGGAAAGCAGTGGATTTTGTGATCTTGGTGTCCAACAGAGACCAGAGACTCGACCAAAAGGTGCTGAGGAACTTGTTGTCTTAGTCGGAGATGATGGTCTGTGGTATCCCAAAGTGGACCCACACTCGTTCGAAGAAGAGCTTAGCAATATCTGCCACTGTGACATTCTTCTTACAGGCTGTGAGGATGGACATCTTCTAAAACCGGTCAATGACCACAAACACGAAGTCATTTCCTTGCTTGGGGGATGGCAAGAAATACATAAAATCCATTGAGATGGATTCCTAAGGCTTCTCGAGAATATGAAGAGGGGTGTATAAGCCTTGCTTCTTAATGGCTAGTTTGGAAATGGCACAGACAGTGCAAGATCTGATATACTTGTTGACGTCTTGTTGAAGTTTTGGCCAATAAAAATGTTTCTGAAGAACGAAAATAGTTTTCTCTATGCCAAAATGTCCTACCACCTGACTGTAGTGGTATTCTCAAATCATATTTGCACGATCACTTGTAGGAACACAGAGATGGCCCAGGTGGCATAAGAGTCCGTCCTAAATGTGAAAATCGGTGATAGTTGTGCCTATACCCAAGAGCTGATATGTGGTGGTGAAGTTTGGATCTTGTTGATAAAGTTGGGGCCACTCAGATACTTCATGTCCACAGGAATGGAGCATAATGGTGAGTGCAGCCACATGATGTCGACTGAGGCCGTCAATGACATGATTCGAGATACATGTATTATACTTTATGTTGATATGGAACTGCTGCAGGTAGGTGGACCACTTCTGATGGCGGTCGTTCTGCAATTTCCCCTGTGTTTGTATGAACTGCAAAGGCTTGTGATGAGTGTGTATGATTGTCTGTTTCCGAAGAATGTAATGTTTCCATTGACGGCAATCTTGTACAATGGAATACATTTTCTTTTCATAAGTGGGGTATTTACGGACAGTATCAAATATTTTATCACTATGGTATGCCACCAGATTCTTGTGCTGAGTGAGAGCTACACCCACATCATAGTCAGATGCATTAGTCTCAATATCGAATGGTTGTTGCAGATCAGGTAAGGAGAGTACTTGAGATGAGCACAAGCGATGCTTCAGATCATCAAATTCTCATTGATACTGATTCCCCCACAAGAACTTGGCCCTACCACCGCCCTTGGTCACCTGGATAAGGGCCCATGCAATATGGGAGACTCCCAACACGAACCGTCTGTATAAGTTGGCTAGTCCCAAAAATCTCCGAAGCTCGGTTAGTGTGGTCAGGGCTAGCCAGTCATGAAGGACTTGGATCTTAGCTAGATAAACATGTACCCCATGATCATAAAAAATGTAGCCCAAGTATTGGACCATGTTAATGACAAAAGAGCATTTTTCCAAGTTGGCATAGAGCTTGTGCTGCTGCAAAGTGCCCAAAACCTGTTGAATATGCCGCATGTGCTCCTCCCACGTTCTGTTGAAGATGAGGATGTCATCCAAATATAATACCACAAAGGAGTTGGTGAAGGGTATCAATACATCATCTGTCAACCTCATGAAAGTGGCTGGTGCATTTGTTAATCCAAAGGGCATGACTAGCCATTCATAGAGACCTTCTTTAGATTTGAAGGTTGTCTTCCATATATCAGTTGGTTCGATGGGAACCTGGTGGTAGCTAGACTTTAGGTCAATCTTGCTAAATAAATTTTCCCCCTTGAGTTGGTCAAGAAGGTCATCAATCCTAGGAATGGTGTAGCAGTTCCTGACTGTGATTTTGTTTAAGGCTATGTAATCAATGCAGAGTCGTCAAGTCCCGTCCTTCTTGTGCACCAGTACAATCGGGCTTTCACAAGGGGAGCATATGGGCCTGATGTGACCCTTTTGAAGAAACTCTTGGATTTGACGCTTGATTTCATCATTCTCCATCAGCGAGCACCAATAGACCAGTCCATTAGGTAGAGGTGCACTGGGGGTCAGATCAATTGGATGCTTGACTTGACAGTGTATTAGTACCCCTGTAGGTGAGGCAAAGATGTCTCTGTATTCTTCCATGATCCCATCCACTTTCTTCTGCTGCAAAGAGAGGCGCTATGTAGAGGTCATAGATGTGGCGATGACCTTATTCTTATTGTGAGCATGGATCACAAAGAAGACAAACTTCTCAGTCTGTGAAATGACCTTACTGCATTGCTTAGAAGATATTAAAGAAATAGCAGTAGGTGACGCTACCTCTAGGATCATGTACAATTGTCTACCCAAAGTAATAATAACACTGTAGGGTCTAGACTCATACACAACATGACGCTTCCAAAAATATGGTTGTCTTAAAAGAACATTGTTATCCCCGATTTCTAGGGATAACTAGGAGATCATGTCTCGAGGCCCACAAGTCCTAGACATGGAGTACTGAGAACAGGATTGACCTGAGCATGGCCCTGGAGGGCCCATATTTCTTCTTCTTCATCAGACTTGTCCTGTCAGAACAACAACATCCATCACCTTCGACTTGGATTTGTATCGGAAAAGTCTCTTGCTCCATGAGGTAATTGGTCCAGGTATCATGGTATGTGTCATATTTGATCATTCTAACCTTCAGATATATGCATCAAATTCCTTTCATTTCTGACAACTGCTTGGATCTTACACTAACCCACTTGACCATGGTTGGGGGGATTGATAGGGTACCCTAGCAAGCTTGTACCCATAGGTTTTGGTTAGCCACCAGGAGGGATTTTGAAGAACCATCATCCACTCCCATCATATCATCATTCTTACATCTTATCTCCCACTCATCTATCCCATTCCCCTAGTTCGGACATTAGGATGACTTGTTTATCGGGTTACACCTCATCTTGTGGGAAGAAGGGGCTAAAGGCCCAGGAGGTAAAAGCAGCTGGTAAGAGATAAAAGCCATAAAAAAAAAAACCTAGAGATGCCTTGCCCAAGGATCCCCGAGAAGGCAATAAAAAGCCTCTCAATAAGAAACAAGAGAGACCCGAAGAAAAATGACAAAACAAGACCTAGCCAAGAGGATAGGGGGTCTCATCATGAGCCAAGCCATTATGTTCATGGGTACCTAGTAGTATGACATTGCCATTATCTAGTTACCATGCCAGGGCAGAGACCTTTGGTTGCATGGCCAAGGGAAAGGGGGTCTCATCACGAGCCAACCTTATCATCTCTGTGAAAGTACTTGTGGGTAACACTGTCAGCTCTGGTCACCATGCCAAGGCAATGCCCTCTAGTTAGAGCTTGAAATAAAAAGAAAGAAAAAGTAATAAAGAAAAGAAAGAATAAAGGCAATAAAGGGCTTCAAAAGAATTGCATCCATCACAGGTACAACTCTCCTCCCACAAAGGCACCCACGGATAATATCACCCCTGTCTTCCGCTATGTCTGGACATCCCTGGACCACACCACCTCGTGATACATGGATTGAATGATATCCTTTGGAAACTTTCCATTTCTTATGGATGTTGGCCCAATAGGGCATTTTGTCCTTTTCTTCAGCTTTGTATAGTAGGTCATTGTAATGTCTTTGAGCTATTGGATGATATGCTAGGGGTTTTATGCATGCATTTGATAAAATTAATGATGAAATATGATTGACATTGCTATGATCCCCAGGACTAATGAGCCCATGGAGGGCGAAGTTTTTGATGTGCACGACCATGCCCGATGGACAAGTACCAAGTGGGTCGGTACACATGGGGAGATGATTAGTTCGGACCTCCATGGGGTTGAAGAGCCCATCAGATGGTTGTTGTGACCTCATTAGGGGTAGAGACAGGACAATGATTTATCGAGCCTTTGCACGAGAGAAGAAGAAGGACATTTTCATCCAAGACACCTTGGTTGAGCCCAACCCTAGGGGGTTGACCCACTCCAGGTGGAACGTGTCCCTCTGATGGCCCAGGACATCATCTAGGAGCCCTTGACGTCACCTCCAGTGTATGGCACCTTGACAAAGCATTTTGGCACATGTGGCAGAGTTTGGAGGCCTAGAGAGGGCCAACATTTGTCATCTAGTGCTATGTTTTGCCCTAAAAAGGGCCAACATCTCCCTCAAAGGGGCCAAACGTCTTGCTTCTTGTTCATTTAGGGTTTGCTTTTAGCAGATTAGTGTAAAATAGTATGATTTTTAGTTATTAGCCTTGTCGGCTATTTTAATGACCTAATTTAATTAAAGGTCATGGAACAATATATATTGAGGATGTTTTCCCCTCATTTGAACATAACACAATTCACTCACACTTGTGAGGTCTGATTTTTGTGCCCTTCTAGGGTATATTTTCTTTCTAAGTGAGGTGCACGTGTTATTGGAAGGAAATTCTTGGCATCTTTTGACATTTCTCTCCAAGGAAGGTTTACAACTAGGGTTTGCACATGCTTTCTTCATGATATGTAAGTGATTTTCTTACAAAACTTCTTAATTGAATGGTTGTAGGTCTAATTTCTTGCATTTTCTTATTAAATTATTGATTTGAAACCCTAGGTAACAAGAACACAAGTAGGTCATTGTTACATGTCCCCTTAGAGAGAAAAATTTTCAGCCATTGAAGAAGGGGGATTGAGCCTAGCCTTTGCTACACTCATCTTGCTTCTTCCCTTAAGCTAGCGTTGAATTTTATAGGTTGAAAGAGGGTGATGTCCTAGGCCTAGGTTATCTACACCTAGGGCCATCATATTCTAGGGTTTGAAAGCCTTGTCTTTACAACACTTTCTCTCACCTCATACCTTAAATATATCATTTATGCTAGCTGTTTTGCCAAGTTGATCTGAAGAAGTAGGAAAGAGAACAAGGCCTTGCCTAAGCAACATCGGAGTGAGCCTCTTTCCCCTAGGGTTTTGATTCTAGGGCCCTGCCTTTGCAACACTCTAGAACCCTTCCCTCTTGTCTTTAAGTATTCATCCTTTCAAGACCTTGTGCCCTTACCTTGTTTCACTCCATATACCCTAAGGCACTGATCTCTAACCTCCAACGTTGAAGTCTTAGTGTACACAACCACTCTCAAAACTTTGAAATTTGAAACCCTAACTAACAAACTAACCTAATTAGGGATGACGTCAAAGTTGGTTATCTCATCTTGACGCAACAATTGTTGAATATAAGCAATTAAATGATGATTTGAAGCATTTATTGAGTAAGGTGTTGATTGGATACAATGTTAGCTTGATCATCTTGATAGTTATTGATGAATTGATGCTTTTGCCATAGCTAATTGATAAAACGTTGACTTCATTAGTATCTATTGGTCTACATTGCTTATTAATTGATATCAGATAGTCATTGAAGTACTAACCCATTGAGTTATAGCCTGCATATATATTGTATTATTGTTGTCTTGTTCCGGTCAGGTGTTTTCATCTGGGCATACACTTATTTATTGGCTGATTAGCTGGACTATCTGACTTCGGTGGTAACCTGTGAGGGGGAAAATTTGATCTTGACTTTACACCTTAGCCTCTTCAAAACCATAGGTTGTCGGGGATGTCTCCCCTGGGCTAACCTCCCTAAATAGAAAGAACCTCCCCATTGAGGTGACATTGGGTGGGGAAGGTTCCTGTTACGCCAGTTTGGTCTGTATCCTTTATCCTTTGACCTAAACTACAAACTGTGCAATAACAAACATCACAAAATTCAAGGAGAGAAATATCACAAAATACCTCATCTTTGAAAGGCTTGATATCATAGGGAAGACGACACTATTGGCTAACACAAAGATCTCTTCCTTGGTGAAGCGAGCCAATAGGGTAGGGATGCGGGTGCGATGTCGTTGGCAGGTCCAACTGCTTGACGAACTCTACTGAAATAAGGTTCTTCTGACTATCGTTGTCGACAATGAAATGAATTGGATCCCTCTTGACCCACATCTGCGAGTGAAAGAGGCGTTCCCATTCCTTTGGCTCTTCCAGTTCACTTGGCCGAACTTTCATGGTAGCGACAGTGGCACTAGGTTCAACATCGATAATCCGCTTCCCTCCTTTTAGATTTGACTCGGAATCAAAATCGACCTTTGACTCAGAATCCTTCAGCTCGGCCACGAGGGACTTCTTGGAGCGACATTCTTTGGTGTTGTGCCAAGGACTTTTATGGTACTCACACCATTTTCCCGTGTCCTTCTTCGTCTTCTCATTGCCCTTCTTGTGTTGCGGCTTGGACTGCTTGTCCCGAGGGAGACCACATCGAATTGGTCTCTTGCTATGTGGGTTGGGGATTCCTTTTCCCTTCTTCGGCTATGAGGGGTTTGCAGATCTAAAATCTCGTCGTTTTTGCTTAGGTTTCTACTCGATCTTGACAATGTATCTATAATCTGTGCCCAATGAGGCGATGTCCAAGAACTCCATTTTTGTTTGAATGTATCTATGCAAACAACCATGGTATTTGAGCACCAAATGACGTTCAAAGTCTTTGATACCCAATTTGGTGCTTAGGGTATGGAAAATATTGGTGAAATCTGGTATTTCCGGGTCCCTTTCTTGACGTAGAGTGGTCCATCTAGTGTATTGGCCCTCATAGCTTCCAACATGTTAGTATTTTTCTTTAATGGCATCCCATATGGCATCCCAGAAGGAATCCCATGTAGGGGCCACCAAAAACATTGTATATTCCTCCATAGCCCTTTTCTCAGAGTAAGTATCCCACCAGTCTTTAACATGGGGAACGACCTTGAGGAGTGAAAAAGTGATCTTTTCCCTATCGGAAAAATTGTGGACCGAAAAATATCCTTCGAGCAGATTCAACCATTTATCTATAACAATCACATCTATCATTCCTTCAAATAATTGAATATCAAAATTTACCTGTACCTTGAAAGGGTTGCATGGCCACTCGATGAAGATGCTTCTCTTGTGGGCAGTTGTTGAAGGATCTACGTGAAGTTGTCCATCATTTTGTTCCTTTGTCATGTTAGGGATTCCTTAAGCAACATTTTAATAGGATCTCCTGCTCCATCATCTTTCTTTTTGTCTCCCATGGGTTGTTGTCAGACACGGTGTGACCGGTCTTTTAATGGCTCGATTGGTTCGAGTCCCAACTTCTTGTACCCAAATCTTGTCGGGGACATGCACAAAGAAAAATAAATGAAGAGAAGATCGATCTTATACAACTGATCCAGATTTAGGAGCGGAACAAACTGATTAATAGATTGAATACAATAGACACAAAGATATGAAGAATAACACAAATATCCCGTGAACAATATCTTCTATTAAATAATGAAATAGGCTGAAACTGTAAAACTGTAGAACTAAAACACTTGCTCGAATGGTGGTAGCTATCTCTGAGAAGAGATGTGGCTTCTATGCGCATCCTTATGAGTATAATGGATTACAATGAGGCTCTAGAGGCCTTTTTGATATTACTCATGAATTTGAAAACCCTAGACATCCAAAAACCTAACCCTAGAAGGTGAAACGCCAAAAGTCATGTGGGCCCTATGGGTAAGTTAGTGTAATTTGGTACCTCAATTTCCAAGGGTCATAACTTTTGCATCCGACCTCCGATTTAGGTGCGTTATAGCCCGTTGGAAAGGTATTTCAGATAAATACACATTACGCCATCAAACTCTGACTTCGTCTACAGTTTGAATGTGGCGAGCCAAAAAAAAATGCTTAGGGCCCCAAAATGGCCCTGGAAGTACAAGAAGATGTGATGACATGAAAACATACAAAATAATACAACTAGATTAGGTGAGAGGCCACTCGTATCCACTAGGAGGATGTGTGGGGCTTTAGACAACCCCTATATGTGTAGAACCCATAATTACAAAGTAGTACAGAAGAATGTGTTGAACACAAAATGAACACGAGGAGCCAGTTGGAATAGGTGGGTGGCCACCAACATCCACCTGGATCAGGATCCCAAGACTCTCCAGACTTAGAGGAGATGGAATTAAAGCCATGGCATCTTGCTATAAAAAAACCTTTAAAGTTCTCATGCCCAGATTTGTCAAGTGCACTAAGAAAATTCTTGAAGTGACGCTTCCTTCTATTGCATCTAGGCATGAGGATATTGCCCTTGTTGAAAGGGGTCTCATCAATAAATTTGCTAGCATATGACCCTCTCCCAGAGCCATGGTGACGTGGTTGTAGAAAAATTGGAAGGTTTTGATTAAAAGGTAACTAAATCATTTAAGGATTTTATTCCTTCTTGTTTGAGACAAAGGAGGACAAAAAAATAAATTTTTGAAATGGGCCTTACTTCTTTCATTCCCGAGGCATGAACCCGAACCATTGGAACCAAAAATTTAGTCCTGAGCATGGTGTTACCTCAGTAGTTATAGTATAGTTGCATCTTCTTCACCTTCCTCTACACTAATGGAGAGATGACACCTTTCAAAGAATTGGGAACTCCCTAGGGAAATATATACATAGGGTCAAGACAAAGGCTATGTCAAAGTTCTTAGCCAAGGTATGACCAACCATAATAATGTGGTGACTATTAGGATAATTTTGGTCTCCATTTTCATAGATGGGGTGGATGATGTTGGAGGTACAAGAAGGTGGAAAGCCATGGGATACCATGTAGTTAAACAAGTTAGAGCTTAGGACTGCTAAGAGTTTAGGGATATGTTTGAAAACATTATCTTTGAGGTTCTCTGTGTAGTGGGATTTGTATAGGGCAGATGCATAGTCAAACTAAGTAGAGAGGTTAATTATTTAGGTTCTTTGTGGTGAGAAGAAATTGATGGTCCTCTTATCCATATAGAATGGAAGGTTAGAACAACCTCAAATATTACACATTCACCATAGAACTGATCTACATATAAGGAGGAAGTCTCAATCTGAAAGAATTAACATTTACTTGC
Source organism: Picea glauca (assembly GCA_000966675.3). NCBI lineage: Eukaryota > Viridiplantae > Streptophyta > Pinopsida > Pinales > Pinaceae > Picea > Picea glauca. The sequence goes on along the minus strand of JZKD02S1733876.1, from coordinate 286,665 downwards.
TTAAGGATGTCGAAGGGTCCATATCTAAAGGGATTGAGTTTTTTTCTTTATCCTTGTAGGAGTTCCTTCTGGAGATAAAGCTACACCTTGTATTGAACACATAACTTATGATCTTCTCTATGCTAGACATGTCTAGATTTATACTCCTACCATATTTTCTCAAGATTCTCGTAGACTTTCAAGTGTATTTGTTGGATCCTTTCTGTTAGCTCCCAAAATGAATCAGTCACTATGGTTTCATTTTGCAGTTGATAGCATGGTTATCTGTAGTTTTCTCCATTTGTTTTTAATTTCTTCTAGTGTCAAAACTTAGGTTTTAAATTCATACCTTAGAAATAAGTTGATCCATAAAGGTCTTTTCTAGAAAATTTCATGAAAATATTTTCAACAGCTAACGCGTGTTGCAAGGTTGATGATTAGCTGGTGAAAGCGGCGATTTTCAACAGTTAAGGAGTACTTTCCCACAAACAGTTAGCTGGTGAAAGCACAGAACACGTGTTTTTCCTCCACGTTTTCAGAAATCAAAAGATGACACACTCGACACATGTCACATAATCATTATAAGGCGCTGGTGAAAGCAAATAATGATGAGGATTCTGTTATGCATGTCTAAATTGGATATCATAGCGGATTGTGTTCGTGAATGCATGCTTCACGAGATAATGGCGTTGGAGATGACAAATTCACATTCATCATCACAGGTAAAGGAGCAGTACTACTCAGTCGATGACATCAAATCGACACTTCATATTCTCAACAGGCATTGTCCACAGGCAATATGTTATGGTTTCATATTTAAAAGTTAACGCCGAGAGTTTTCACTAGCACCAAACCTTGGCTCAATCAGCAAAATACAGTGACTTTGTTTGCAAAATTGTCTGGGGTTCGAGTTACAGATGGAAAGGAAATGAAGTGGTTCATTGTTGAGGAAAGAATTAGACAACCTGTCTTTTTTACAAGCACATCTAGAGGTGCAAAAACGTTTCTCAGATGCAGGCTGCATGGGTTATGTTGAAAAGTTACAGAATGGTTGCCACCAAACAACAGCTGAAGAATTTGCTAAATCATATGATGGAAACAAAGTCTGTGTGGGTTCTTTAGAAATGATAGTTGATGAAGCCGCCATTGCCACAACAACTAGCTTACCTAGATCAGGCCAGAGCTTCTTTAAGACAACAACAACCAAGAATCTCAATTTCAGAGCATATCTCAAGGTAGAATTCAGAAATGTCACATGGAAGAAAAGCATGCCAGTTTCTCATTTGGAGGATGAATGGAAAGACCTGTTCAAAGGCATTCAACTCTATATAACCTCATAAGGCAGGTATGACAAGCTGATGCTATATCATTTCAAGCTCTTAGATCATTTCACAGGGAAAACTCTCCTGAATTTACCTTTCTTCTTTCACAAAAGCCTAACCAAAGTATGCAAAAAGATTATGGATGAACCTCTAAGTATGAAAAACACTCTTTGTCATTTTGGCCTGATCAAATTGATAATTCTAGAAGAACTAAGACAAAGGGGAATGAATTGGCAACATTTTATTTTTTGGGAAGGCTTTGAAACCCAAACTCAGCCCATGAATGAGCAGAAGAGAGCTGGGAAAAAAAAATTAACTCCTCAAAGCAGCTTGAGGAAGAGGAGAACTCTTCCAGGACCACCAGAAGATAAGATTTCTGGCATAAAATCTCACAGATCAAAGAAAAAATTAGATTTTTAAACCACTTCAGAGCAACCTACAGAAAATAAGACAAATATTCTAAATCTACCATACACAGACTCAAAAACAGAGCCAGAGCAAGAAGATGAAAGTCCAGCCATTAAAAGCCCTGAACACTCCATGGAATTTGCACAGGATTGTGAGACTTTTACTCCCACTGATGAAGGTGAAACATCAAAGAGAAAAAAATCAAAGAAATCACAAAAAATTAAGCAACTAAAGGAAGTGATTGCTCAACAAGAGGTTTTAGAAAGAATAATCAAGGCAAGATACAAAACTCTGTCTGACAATTTCGCAGAGACAAATGTAGCATTTGAGAAGTTGGCTCGTGAAAGTGTCAAAGACAAAAAGAGAAAGAAGAAAATCACCAAAGATTATAACAGTTTATGGTGGTTAGCAAAATGCCTTAAGAGGAAAATTAGAAAATTGAAGCAGAAGCATAAGTCGCATCCAGATCTACAAGTACTAGCCCAGGTTGTTGTGAATATGCAAGGAGATAAAGCAGAGACACACTAAGTTTTTGATAAAACAACAGTTTTGGAGGTGGAAGTTTCCTTTTGGCCAAGACAAAACTTTCACCAGCGCAAAGGGTAAATTTACAACCAGTTAGTTGGTGAAAGGCAGAGCTTTCACCAGCTAACCAATGGATCATAAGGAAAATTAGCTGGTGAAAACAAAAAAATAATTTTTTGAAAGCTAAAGCTGGAGCAAGGCGATTTTCAAGTATTTAAAGAAGTTCAAGAGAATCAAAGGATTAATCACTTAGTCAGGAAACACTCAGCATCAGAGATTCGTGGAGATTTTGAAGACCAAATGCTAACTCGGTCACCTAAAGTTTCAATTATGATTAATTGAAGAAATCCAGCTACAGAAGACAGGTTCCTTTACCTTTCCATGACACAAAAGATTCCTGAAGCTGATGAAGTACATATGTCAAAGATTGATATAGAAGACAGTTCGAGTTCTAGCAACTAGTTTTTGTTATCGTTTGCCTTAGTTTTATTTTCTATTTTTAGATACAGATCCAAGTTTTCAGGATCTTAAAAACCGATTGTAAAAGGCTATAAATGCCTATCTTTTCTAAGAGACAAGGGTTCAAACTGGGAATACATTTTGTGCTACTGTATAGACTCTTATTGGATAATAAAATTACAGTCTCATTTTGCTTTCAATATCAAAAATATTCATGCATCCTCTTTCTGTACTTTATTTCAGTTTATCTTAGCTTTTAAAGATTGTTATCTCTTTATTGAGCTCATAGACTTGAAGTGAAGGATTTCTTACTATCTTGCATTAAGACATACACCTAGTTGTATTTGGCAATCAAGATTAGTGTTCTTCATCCTCTCCTTTAAAAATATTTGATCTGATTATTGTTTTCTAAAAGCACTGTTTCATTTGAATGTATGATGAGTTGTCTATTACATTAATCATTGAGTGATTCCATTGTTCCAAGCATACCTACACATTATTTTCTTAAGTTACCAAGCATTCTTAGTCTACAACCCTAAGGAGTTTCTTGGAGTGATAACAAATTGGCGCCACTGCCGGGGAAACGAAATTTAAGTTCTACTTTCCTAGGATATGACACAGAGCTGATATTTGATGATAGACAAAGATTATATGTTTTATTGGTTGTAATTATCTATCTGGCGACTCCACAAGTTCATCCTGGCTCCTAAGAGGATCAGTACTAGGGAGAATCCTCAAGAATCACGCTAGTGCCCAATCTAGAACTAATTCTCAGGAGAGGAAAGACAATTCAGGGTCAAGCCTCAAAATCAGATACAGAAGGTAATCCTCTCTTTAGTTCTGGAAAATCTACTATAGAAAAATTTGAATTGTTTTCCAAGAGTACTGATAAAAAAACAACTATAAATATTGTAGAAGAACAAACTCCTTTTTATCAACATGAAAATAACAATGATGATAAATTGACAGATTCAAAATTGATTGAAAAAGCATCCAAAACTTTGGAAAGAAATCATAGTTCTTCTTCTCTTGAGTCTTTTCATTCACAATAGAAAGAAGATCATTTAAACATTTATACTAGCCTCCTTGCTATTGAACATCTTCTTCAAGAGATGTCTGCTAAAGGTGAAGAAAACTTAGCTGGACAACTTGCAAATTTTTACAGAGCCTCATATCAGACCTCTTTCCCATTAGAAGATTCACCTCCTTCACATTCCCCCAGTGTTGAAGACTCAAAAAAGAAACTATCACCTCTCTCACCCCTGATTATTATGGTTGCACCACCTCCTTTGACTAAGATGCAACAAATCCTAGCTTCTAGGTATGCACCACTTATATTGCCAAACCCAGTATCAGCTTTGCCGACAAGAGACTATCAGAAGTATATGCCCAAATTCACAGGTGAAGGCGATGTGTCTACTAAAGAACATATTGAGGCTTTCTACAATTATACTGAAAACCTTAATATTGAAGAGGAAGATGTTTGGACACGATTTTTTGTCCAAAGATTAGATGGCCATGCTAGGAAATGGTTCAAAGAACTCCCTGTTGGTTCCATAGTTGGAATTGAGAAATTGGATGATACCTTCTTTAAACACTGGGGTGATAGAAGAGATTTTGTATACTGTATCACAGAATTCGGAAATCTAAGGAAACAAAATGGTGAGTCAGTCTCTGATTTCACTAAAAGGTTTAACCAGATGTACAATAAAATACCAGCAGAGATAAAACCTTCAGATGCTTCTGCCAAAATCACATATTCTGATGCTTTTGACTCAGATTTATTTTTATTGTTGAGAGAAAGGAGGTCACCTACACTATCTCTGATGCAAGATGTTGTCCTTGAGGTGGAATCAAATATTTTAGCCTCTCAAAAGATAAAGGGAAATTCTGATAGGAGAAGGCCAAGGAGTGAAGCTTCTTCTTCATCAAGTGTTGATCCAAAGTTAGATAAAATGGCTAAGATGTTAGAGTCTCTAACCTCTGATATATCTAATCTCAAGATTGAAAATAAGCAGACTGTAAAGGCAAGGGGCACTTATGATTATGCAGGTAGGAACCCAAATCAAAATACTAACAACTTTAGAAGAAATAATCAGCCAACACAGATTTTGCAAAGAGAAAAGAATCCTACTAAAGATCGGAGAATAAAGGCCCCTCTTCAGAATGTCGTGATGGATGAAGATGAAGGTGATTATCAAGAAGATGGAGAAGATAATATTCATTGTGTTGGAGAAGAAACAGGGAAATCTTATCTGACACAACATGACTATGAAGAGGTATTGATGACTATACAGACAGAGGATAATTCTGCTGATGATGACATTTTTACGACGGAAGATAAGAATAGATATAATCTCCGATCTAAGTCTGATACTACCCAACAGAACGCACCAACCTCTCTCGAAAAGAGCACAGCCCCTGTTAAGCAAAAAGATCAGACATCAGAGAATCAACAAACAGATCCCTCAAAAGAAAAAGCATTAGCTCCTCCAAAGAAGACTGTTGCCCCTGTCAAGCAACAAATTCCAGAAATTCAAGCCCCTGTTGAAATGCAAAGCATTCAGAAAGCTCCTTTAAATGAGGTAAAATTATCTGATAAAGTCCCATATTCTTTCAATTTTGAGGCTGAAATACAGAAAATTAAAATTCCCATTCCTCTGGTTGAGTTAATGAAAAATGAAATATTCAAAAAGGATATCCTCAAAACTCTGGATCCCAAATCTATATCCCCTTCTGCTAATATTCTCAACATATATGATGAAAATCCAACCATTACTCTGGGCCAAATGATAGAAGATAGAGATGAAAGTTGTCCTCCCTTTTACATCTCTCTAAATATTCATGAGAAAACATTACATAACTGTTTGTTGGACTCCAGTGCTTCTCACAATTTACTGCCAAAGGCGGTCATGGATGAGCTCGGGCTAGAGATCACCAAGTCTTACCACGATCTTTTCTCTTTGGACTCTCGAAAATTCAAATGTCTCGGAATGATCAAGGACTTGGCTGTAACTTTAACCCAAGTGTCCATGAAGACTATGGTTATGGATATAGTAGTGGCAGACATACCACCTAAATTTGGATGTCTGTTATCAAGATCGTGGATGAAGGGGCTAGGTGGCACTCTCCAAATGGACCTCTCCTACGCTACTATCCCTGTTTTTGGAGGGGTAAACAAAAGGTTATACAGGGAATCACAGCTGGCATATGTAATCAGTGATGAACAAAATCCATCCAATCATCATATCTATTCTGTCGACACGGGTATGGGATCTTGTATTTTACAAATTGATGATTCATTACCAGATGCATTGCTGCTTAGAAAGCCCGTGGTTTAGTCCACAGAAGCAGCAGAGGATGATCTTTGGACCATGTTCTTTGATGGTTCTTGTACCAAAGAATCAACAGGAGTAGGGGTGGTATTGATTTCCCCTTCTAAGAAAACTTCTCATTTGTCCTTTAAACTTGATTTTAAAGTGACTAACAATATTGCAGAGTATGAGGCACTACTTCTGGGGTTAAATGCAGCCAAAGAGATGGATATTAAAAGATTACATGTATTCAGAGACACAGATTTAATCATTCGGCAAGTAAATAAGTCCTTTCAAGCAAAACATGTCAGGTTGAAAGAATATAGAGACGAAGTTTTGAGGGCGATTCATACTTTTGCAGATTTTAAAATTTCATATGTACCCAGAGCAATGAATGAATTGGTTGATTCATTAGCTGTGTCGGCCTCTGATTTCATACCTACTCTGCCTCATAAATTGAATTATGAAATTCAAGTTAAGTATAGGCCATCCCTCCCTGATAATTTAAAATTTTGGAAGGTTTTCGAAGACGATGCTGAACTCACTAGATTTCTTGCAGTAATAGATGAGTTTGCAGACTTGCAAATTGATCAGGAGAATGAACATGACGATGAAATTGAGAAGCCAAAATTGAGAACCAAAATCGCAACACATGAAATAGTACAACTGTCCACCAACAAAATTCCTAAAGGTTTGGTCCCTTTATAAAGGCTTTTTGATAACAATGATGTAGTTGTCAAATTAGAAAAAGGGGAAAAAGATTCAGAAGTTTTGCAGTATAATGTAGCCAGTGAACAGGATCCTAAATATGTCAACTTAGCTTCACATTTGACTGAAAAACAAAAGAATGATTATGGGGAATTGCTAAAGGAGTTTGCTGACATCTTTGCTTGGCAATATGGTGACTTGAAGACTTTCGACACAGAGGTAATTCAACATAAGATCCCCTTAAACAAAGATACCAAACCATTTAGGCAGAAACTTAGATATTTTAATCCTTTGTTGCTGCCTACAATGGAAAGGGAAATCAAGAAACTATTGGATGCCCTCATTATCATACCTCTCAGATATTCAGAATGGATTGCAAATCTTGTGCTGGTCAGAAAGAAGAATGGAGAGATCAGACTCTGCGTGGACTTCAGAAATTTGAATAAGTGCTCTAGGAAGGACAACTACCCTCTTCCCAAAATGGAACATATTTTGTAGAAGGTGTCAGGATCAAAGGTGATGTCTTTTATTGATGGGTTTTCTGGATACAACCAGATTGTTGTCCATCCAGATGATAAATAAAATTCTGCCTTTACTACTCCATGGGGTACGTTTATGTACGAAAATATGCCTTTCGGATTGATGAATGCAGGAGCGACATTCCAAAGGGTGATGGACATTGCTTTCGTTGGGGAGAGATAAATTTGTCCCGATATATCTTGACGATATCACTATTTTTTCGAGCAGCCATGAACATCATTTGTAGCACTTAAAAAAGAAATTCCTAAAATGTCGAAGGTATGGCATTTCTCTTAATCCAAAAAAATCAAAATTTTCACTTAAGGAAGGGAAATTACTTGGACATATTGTTTCAGCTGATGGGGTAAAAATCGACCCAAAAAGAGTAGAAGCAATTAAAAATCTGTCTCTTCCTAGATCAAAGAAGGACATTTAGTCTTTCATTGGGACTATAACCTTTATTAGGAGGTTTATAGAAAACTTTGCAGAACTCACAAAGCATATTATTGCTAACTCCAAAGTAAAATGGACTGAATAAGCCAAACACTCATTCAATGCTATCAAGGAAGCCATTACGACAACCCCTGTTTTGATCAGCCCCGACTTCACCAAGGAATTTTATATCTTTTCATTTGCTTCAAAAGATACAATTGCAACAGTACTCTTGCAGAGAAATGTCGATGATCAGGAGCAACTGGTTGCCTTCTTCAGTAAAGTCTTGAGGGATGCAGAGGTGAAGTATGAATTATTGGAAAAACAAGCATATGCACTTATCAAGTCATTAAAATCTTTCAGAGTTTATATCCTTCAAGCCAAGGTAACAGCTTACGTACCCTCCAGTTTAGTTAAAGATGTGTTGATACAACTCGACATAGATGGGAAAAGGAGTAAGTGGATAGCAAAGTTAATTGAATTTGATGTTGAAATTAAACTGGCAAAACTTGTGAAAGGTCAAGGCCTTGCCAAACTTCTTGCAGAAGAAAATTGTAAACTGCTCGAAATAAATTTGGTAAGTGTTAATGCAGATAATGTTTAGTCTTTAGAGGATAAAATAAGTGAGGAAATGCAGGTCTCAGCTCACCTAGCTAATTGAAAATGGTACAGTCACATTATTCATTTTCTGCAAACTTTATCAGTCCCTTCAGATTTGACAAAAACACAAGGAAGGGATTTAAAGCTCAAAGCCATGAATTTCTACATCAATGGGAACTTATTGTTCTGGAAAAATCCAATAGATTTATTATTGAGGTGCATAAACCAAGAGGAAGCAGCTAAGGTCATGATTGAGTTCCATAATAGTGAATGCGGAGGACATCACTATTGGAAGACTACCGCACATAAAATCTTAAGA
>JZKD02S1733876.1:197506-269201 GCA_000966675.3 Picea glauca | reverse complement strand
ACACATAGGTAGATCAATATATTCGGATGTAATAAAGGTCAATATTAATAAGGCCTTTCAATAAAATAGAATAAGGCGGATGTAAGAAGACCTAATAGAAGCTTCTGCTTCTAGACGGATCTTCCTCTAGATGCTTCTCTTGATAGACATATTTAGTATAAATAAGGGTCGAGGGTATGAAAACCTTGTCTTGGAGATTATTGTAACAGAGCACTGCTCGATTGGAGGTTGCCCCCTCGAAGAGGCCTGTGAACATTGCTTTCTGAATCAAAGTGCTATTTCTGTTGTTGTTCTTATATCATTTCTGTGTTATTGTGGAGATTATGCTGGATATATTACTGTTATTCTTCCATTTCTAGCATTTTATTTTTGTTCTGCATATTTATTATATCTTGTATCTTGCAAATAGATGGACAAAAAAGAAAGACAATGGAATGCTTGTAACTCAGTTCAATCAAATAAATAAGGAGAATGATATAGTAAGTGAATTTGACAATAGGTTTGACAGGTTGTATAATCAAATCCCGATCGATCTACATTCTACAGATGCAGTTATATGTCTCCTTTACATGAATACTTTCAATGGGAAATTTTGTTTCATCCTGAAGGACAAGAATCCCACCACCTTGGATCAAGCCAAAGAGTACAACACATAAATTGAAAAGAATCTTCTTAACTCCAAGGTTGATCCTTTTCAGTATTCTCGCACTAAGACAGAGGAAAATACTAAAGCTTCCAGTAGTAATGCACCAGATCTGACTGTTCTCTTGACTTAGAATATAGACCATATGAGTACTCAATTTGTTCAGGTTTAAAATAATATCATGGGACGATTTACCATTGCAAAGAGAAATCAATCTTCCCCCAGACTCCAGTTTGTTAGGTAGCAGAGAAATGCCATAGGTTGGAAGATGAAACCTCAACAAGAGGCAAAATCTCTTGACACATTGAACCCGGTTGGAAGATCAATGTCCCTGACAAGATGAAGACTCCCCTAACAATATGAATTTCATGGACATGATATGTAACTTCTAAGAGGAAGAGATTACATAGGAACAAAAAGATGAAACCAAAAGAAGAGGAGAAAGACAAGGACGACTCTGAGTTTTTAACTAGTTGACAGATGATCAAAGAAAGGAATTGAGGAAAAGAGAGATTTTGACGTATTCAAGAAGAAATAAAGCCTCAGTTCCTCCATCACAACCTTCCACTCTACTTCATCCAGAAGCAGCGATTTCTCCTCCATCTACAGAGAAGGTGGTCCCACCACTTCTGCCTCCAGTACATGAGTTTCTTCCAAATCCAACTTGTGATGTCCCCCACCTCTTGATGAAAAGGGTTGGAGAGAATTGGTAGTCTAGTCATCCCCACTAGACTATAGTCTCATGCAGCATGTGGAAAAGTAAGCTAAATTCAATTTTATAATTTGAAGTTTACTTGAAAAGGTAAAAATTAACTCACTGGAGGATTAGAGCGCTTGAGGTTGAGTTAGGAGTTGAACCTAAGGGTTAACTTAACTCAATAGAGGAATAGAAAGAGGTATAAAGGAAATCCTAGGGTGCACCTCTCATTCATCTTGGATTATTATGCATTTTTCTATTGGGCTCTTGAGCACATAGTTTTGAGGGTTTTTAGAATACAAACCCTAGAGAACAACTCGATGGTGAAAGATTCCACCCGTCTTGTTCCAAGCTTGGTCTCGGGTATGCAATACTCCACCCATGCCATTCTACAACATTCACAGATACCATCACTCATCTAGGAGAGCAACAGGTCGTACCCTTGAGGGTTTCCAGCAGGGGGGCACATCATTCTTTGGAGGCAAGTTTGATCCAAAGGTCTGAGAGGGATTTTGGAGATTTGAGCACTTGGGGTTTCTTTACAGGCCCCTGATCTACCCTTCTAGTGATTTTGGAGAGATTTATTCATATCAGTTGATTTACTAGAGCATTGGCACAATTTGGAGAGAAGGAGGGCATTCTTGAGATTCAGATCTACTTAGTTTGGAGGGGTTACACTTCATATCTAACCTTGAGACTTCACATAGTCACTTGCAGTGGCCCGATCTATCCTTCTAGATATTTTTAGGGAATTTGGAGGTCTCTTTCTTTAGGGTCGAATTATTGGGCATTGACAACATTCAGGAGGGCACAACTCCACTTAGGGTTTCAACATTTGGAGGGTATTCTTTGGCATTTTAGACCGAGACTTAAGGAGAGGGACATATCATCCCGATCTATCATTCTACTGAGTTTGGACTCCATTGGAGACTTCCTTTAGCTAGGTTGAAATATTGGGTCTTCTTAACTCTGCAACAAGACATGCCATCAACCAGTGGGTTTGGAATTCACTCTGGTTTCTTCTATATTGGTATTCATCTTGTATTCATCCTTTGGAGGCTAGGATCTTCTTATTGGGAGCATTTTGTAGAAGCTCATATCTTATTTACTGGATCTATCTAATGTTATACCAGATCTGCATCCTCATTGTATTAGGTTCTTGCTTATTCTATCAATAAAGGTCAGATCTATGATGTTTGGTTCCATGTCTTATGTAATGGTCATATATTGTATTTCCATGGATGATATATTCATATTTTTGCTTGATAAATGAATATAAACCCTAAGTCTGAACTTAAGAAATCAACCTGCAAGTAAACACACAAACACAAGTTAATCAGTGGTCAACTAGTGTTCCAAGTGAAAAAATTGGCTTGGGAACATTACGGTGGTATTAGAGATATGATCCTCCCATCCTCTGAGGATTAGCGTATGCAAAATTTCAGTGGTATCTATGTGGGAATACGTAGGAATCAGGTAGGAAAACCAGAGGCAGACATGGAAGGTTCAGGTGAGGACAGTGAGCCACAAGTCTTAACAAACTTTGCTCAGGAACTACGCCAGTCTATACTTCAGACAGAGAGTATATTGGTCACCCACTTACAGGAAAACTAGGAGACAGTGCACAGGGGTCAAAGTGAGTTGAGGGATACCTTAGAGAAGGTAAGTGCCAACCAAGATAATATCTCACAGGTACTATTACAATTGACTCATGGAGGAAAGGGACATGAAACATATACCAACAAAGAGGCTAGTGGATCTCATGGAGGGTCTAGACATCAATAGGAGCACATTCCCCACTATCACAATGAGGGATAGAGTCATGGAGGAGGGGCACCATAGGGACAGATACATAGCATGACCACCCATCAGCCCTATCTTCCTTCATTCTTGGATGAGCAACCACAACCAAGCTACCAAGACGAATTTGATGACAACTTTGAGTAGTATGTCAAGGAATATAACTCACTAATCATACCAGTCCAAAGAAAAATCACCTTGGATTAGTATTGTGGACTCAAATTCAGAGGGAAAAATCAGAGACCGTACCATAGGAACAACTATGAGTTAGAGTGCAGGGCTGGAAAGATGGAAATTCCCTATTTTGATGGTTCAACCAAGATGACTGCACAAGCATGGGTGCAAAAACTGGATACTTACTTGCAGCTTAACATCACGAGAGAGATGTATGCCATCAATTTCCTCCATGTACTTGGAGGAAAAATCTCATGTCTGGTGGTACCATGGGTTGAATACACTTGGCCACAACCAGATAGTGGCTTACATAGAGTTTACATAGAGGCTTATTGACAGGTTTGCCCAGGGGGATCTAGAGCTACATTTCAGGGAACTCACCCAACTCAGGCAGATAGGATCATCAGAAGTATATATTGAGGAGTTTCAAAGGTTAGAAGTTATGGTACAGGATGTATCTCAGTGAAGACTCATGATGCTTTTCATAGAAGGGTTGATGGAACCCTTAAAGGGTTGAGTAAAGGATTTCAAGCCTACCAACTTATAGGATGCCATATGGAGGACTAGATATCTAGGCCCAACAAGGAAGTCTAAATTTACCCCTAGAACACCTCTAAATACTGGAGGAAGAGACCAAAGACCTCCTATGAATCAAGGAGGAAGAGACCCAGGGGGGTTTGACAGGGGAAGAGGTAGGATGGATGAGAACACTTGAAGAGAACTGAGAAGAAAACAAATATTCTACACATGTAAAGAGCCTTGGGATACATTCCACAAATGTATGGGTCGTGGCAAGGCTCATTACATTGAGGTAACATCTGATAATGAGGAGGATGAGGATTTCGACCACATCCAGAACATAGAAGAAGACACCACCAAAACTGCATAAGAGTAGGCTATAGGTCACGACAGTGCAACAGAGGAGAAGGATACATTAGCATCCATCAATGGGGTACCGAATTATAACACCTTCAGGATGAGAGGAGTATTGCAGGGGAAAAAGGTTTCGGTTCTCATTGATAGGGGTGGTTCACACAACTTCATTGACTCAACACTACTACAGAGGAGGCACACCCACAATTTAATTTGAAGGATTCAAGGTGGAGGTGGCAGGAGGAAGCACCATGCCCTGTATCATGTATATTCCGGGGATGAAGCTTACACTGGGTAGACATGACTTAGCACATGATTTGTATGTGATGGAACTCCCTGATATAAAAATCATCCCTCAATACAAACATCATCCTTGGAGTTCAGTGGCTTAGTACGTTGGGGCCAATCACCACCAACTACAAGACTATGGAGATGTCTTTCACAGGAGAGTGGGAGAAAGGTAGTTCTCAGGGGCATGTCTGGAAACACAACAAGAGTAGTTACAACAAAGCGTATGGAGGCCATTTTCAGAAGAGAAGAGATTGTATATGTTGTTGAGTGTAATATTTCGGTACGTGTGGACAAGAAAGGAAAGGCTCACTATGCACTAGAGATTTAGAGAATCATTGACAAACATAGCAAGGTGTTTGGACCCATTCCCCCTGGAGTGCCACCAGATAGAGGGTTTGAGCATATCATAGAGTTGGACGAGGGGGCGAAACCACTCATCACTAGTCCCTATAGACACCCAAATAAGTACAAGGACGAGATAGAGAAGGCCATCAAAGAGCTATTAGACATGGGTCACATTAGACCGAGTTCCAGTCCTTTTGCATCTTCAGTCATACTAGTCAAGAATAAGGATGGAACCATGCGCATCTGTATTGATTTCAGGGCATTAAACAAGAAGACTATTAATAAAAGGTATCCCATTCCGATGATTGATGAGCTATTAGATGAGATCCATGGGGCTATTTACTTCACCAAGATTCACTTACGTTTCGACTATCATCAGATCAAAATGAGAGAGAAGGAAATCCCCAAAACTGCCTTCAGGTGTCACTACGAACATTATGAATTCCTAGTGATTCCATTTGGATTGACCAATGCGCTAGCCACATTTCAGTCATGCATGAATCACGTCTTCAACAAGAAGTTGAGGAAGCACCTTCTTGTGTTTTTGATGACTTGTTGATCTATAAAAAGACTTGGGAGGAACATCTTCAACATATGGAACATATTTTAGCCATCATGGAGGACCAATCCTTGTATGCCAAGGAGTCCAAATGTGAATTTGGAATGAAAAAGGTCCTCTACTTGGGGCACATCATTGGAGTAAAGGGGGTAAAGGTACACCAAGAGAAGATCCAAGTGATACTTGACTGGCCCACACCTAAGACTCTTACAGAGTTGAGGGGGTTTCTCAAAATTTGTAGTTATTACAAAAGGTTTGTCAAGGGGTTCTCACAACTTTGTGCACCCTTGATTGATTTGACCAAGAAAGGGGCTTTCAGATGGAGTGAGGAGGCATAGTCTACCTTTGACAATATGAAAAAGGTAATGAGCACATGCCCAGTTTTAGCCTTACCATATTTTGGCCAACCCTTCACATTGGAGTGTGATGCCTCTGGGGAGGGATTGGGGCCGTACTTATGAAAAAGAGGCATCCCCTTTCCTATGAGAGCCGTAAGTTGAGAGGCCCTGAGCTTATTTACACTATTTACGACAAAGAAATGATGGCCATCATGCATGCCTTGGCCAAATTCAGGAAATACTTGGTAGGGGAAAGATTTGTAGTGAGATCATATCACAATAGACTTAAGTACTTCTTATAACAAAAGGATGTGAGAAAGAGGCAACATAAGTGGGTTAGCAAGATACATGCCTATGATTTTGACATTGAATTTTTCAAAGGGAAGAATAATGTAGTGGCAGATGCGTTATCTAGACGACCATCAATGTATGCTATGACCGATATTTTAGTTGATTGGAAGGCCCATCTCTTAGTGGAATACTCCAAAAAAAGTTCACCTGTCAGTTGATGGATGGGAAGATACAGGATGACAAATTCATAGTCATAGATGACATCATCTACTACAAAGGCTGAAGTTTTTTGGTTCCGGAGTCAGCCTTCAAGGCCAAGATACTACAAGCCTGTCATGATTCACTGGTGGCAGGGCACCAAGGGATTGTTAAAACATACAAGAAGCTAAGGGAAAGGTTTTCATGGAAAGGCCTCAAAGAGGATGTGATGCGCCACATCAAAGAGTGTACGACTTGCCAAGAAAACAAGGATGAGCACACACATCCAGTAGGACTGCTACAACCTCTACCCATCCCAGAGCAGAAATGGGAAAGCATTTCCATGTACTTCATCACAGGATTTCCAAGGGCACGGGGGAAAGACTGTATTTTCGTGGTGGTGGACACGTTAACTAAATTTGCACACTTCTTCTCCATTGCCACAGACTTCAGTGCTACACAAGTTGCAGATTTGTTCTTCACAGAGATCTTTAGACTACATGGGTTGCCCAAGACCATTGTGAGTGACAGGGATAGTTGTTGGCCTTTGGTTATGAAAGTAAGTGAATATCAAGGAAGAAAAGGAAGAATGTGAACTGCACGAAAGATACAGTGACTGCTACTGGGTTGAAGTGAAAAGAAGAGTAGAAAAGACAGAGCGAAGTTCGAGAAAGTAATTCGTTGAACGAGGATATTGAGGATGATAGATCAACAAGAAAGAAGGATCCTGGACAACTCAGCAAGCGGAAAAATCCACCGTTGGATGCTTGGGAGCACCGCGCGAGAAGGAAGGAAAGACAGGCTGGCAAAGCCTTGAAAACCCAGGTCAAGTTGACCTAGGGTTTGTGACACCTAGGTTTCGACCTAGGGATGTCGTTGAGCTATTGTAATGTATAAATAGAGGTCTAAAGGACCTAGGTTAGGTTGTTGTTAATTTTATGATCATTGTTGTTGTCTTTGTCGTTGTGTGATCGAGTGAGTAATATTGAGTAAGATAGAAGTGCTAAGTAGGAGAGACTTCTGTATTGTAAGATCTTCAGTTGGGTGCGAAGATCAACCCTGCAGTTGGGTGCATAGGGAGGGAAGAGACAAAGAGGAGAAGAAAGAAGATCTGCTAGCTAAGAGCACAGACAAGAATTGTATGCTTCATCTTAATATATTATAAAGCATAGTTTTGTGGACGTAGCCCTAGAGAGAGGGTGAACCACATATATCTTGTGTTGTGTATGATTGATGCTTTGTTCTTTGTCATTTAATATGTTTCCATGATGATAATGTGTTAGATCTGAGATATAACTTGCATAGTATAATTTAAGAGGATTAATAATACTATATTGTTGTGTGTTGATCACTTTCAACCCACTTTAACTTCCTTATGGTTGTAGACATCTCTATCCTGCAACCCCCACATAACTTCTTTGGGTGAGACTGCATCTGCCTCGCAGGTGTTTCTGAAAGGGCCAGCAGCTAGGGCTTGTTGGTGCGCTCTTGGAGCTGAACCTTGAATCTGCCCCTGTGCTAACAAATGGTTTCGTTGACGAGACCAGACTCTTCTTGAGGGAATGTCAAGGTGGTTTCCATCAAAGAAAGAGATTCAAAAGTGTATAGAGGATCAAGAAAAGGACTTCACTGAAGCCCAAAACAAGAACCCTAATATTAGTACAAAGGATTGGTTGGAGAGATATATCTTTACTGATATACACAAGATTTTCTTTGGAGGAATCCATTAGGAGCTATATGAATGGTTAGCTAGGCTAGCAGATACCCAGTTTGAGATCAGATCTAGACCTTTTGTGGTTTGGACGTCAACACTGATCAAGAAGGTCAAGAGAGTCGATAACGTCGTATCACGAGCAGTAGATCACTGGTTTGATAGCACCATTGGAGGGTACATCATTGAGTTTGTTGTTGACATAGTAGAGTCATATAGCCAAGCCAAGAGATATTTCTTCAAGGGACCCAAATGAAAATTTTTACATTTTCTGAAGATGAGGATCAAGATGCTATTGCATGAGAAGAACATCTTGAAGATAAAGTAGATTGGTCAGATTTTAAAAAGCTAATGTTCAGGAATTCAGAAAGCGACAACGACACAGAAGTTGGACATATGCGCAGTGGGAGAGAGTTCATAGAGGTTCATCTTGCGAACTTGTTCAAGAATAACTATGGGGACGAGGGTTTCTACAGTGGAGAAGAGGCAGATCTGATGGATGAAGAGCATTCAAAATCCGCTGGGACAGAGGAAGGGAAAGCTGAAGAGCCTCGCTGGGAAGAGCCAAAAACTTCAGGAACTGCGCAGACTACTGAAGTAAGTACTATTATCCCTCATGTTGTTTCAGTAACATTAAGCAACCAGAGTAATCCAAGCCACCAGGGCGTTCATAGCACTGTCATTGGTAGTCCACCACATAATCAGTCAAGAACCCTAGGAATATCTATGGCAGATGAGATGAGGCTCCCTATTTTTAGGGGAGATGGGTTTGAAGACCATGATAAACATTGGTTCCTATGTGAAGCTGTATGGAATATTAAAAATGTCACTGACAAAGCTGTTAAAAGAACCCAGTTTAGTACTACCCTAAGGGATCACGCACTGAGCTGGTACATGAAGCTTGTCCAGGGACTTGCACAGCCTAAGTTGCTAAATCAGATCAAGAATGCGTTGATTGCAGAGTTCAAGAAACCCAAATAAGAATCACAATGTATTACAAAGCTGAAAGAGATCAAGCATAAGGTAGATGAACTTGTTTGGGAATTCAATCAAAGATTCAAGACCTTAACAAGCCGATTGACTTTTCAGATCCCAGATGAGAAGAACAAAGAATGTTTCATTACTTCTCTCTTACCACACATCAGAGTTTCTCTGATGCAACAGAAAATTGCTTCACAGGCTGAGGCACTGGATATCGCCATGAATCTAGAATCATCCCCTATGGGAGAATCCAGTTCAGGTATGAGTCAAATCTTGAGTCAACTAACTAGTTTGTCCGTTGAAGATATGAAAAAAGAGAAGGGAAAAGATAAAAGAGAAGACATCTGGTGTGTCAGAGGTAGATGAGAAGGCCATGAAGATGAACATTGTACCCTATTCCATGAATACTTGGCCTCTAGAGCTCTCAACCCTTTGAAGCAAGTCACCTTACCCTAGTGCAAGGCCTCTAGAGCTCTCAACCCTTTGAAGCAAGTCACCTTACCCTAGTGCAAGGTATGCAGAAATAGACATTGCCCTGGTGAGTGTTATTACATGCAAAAGTATGTTCAAACACTTACAAATTTGTATTGCACATTTTTTAAGTCCATAGGACATGATGATAGGGATTGTAGGGATTATGATTTCATGCATGAAAGGTCAAGAGACCTATACAAAATTCAAGGCGAAGTACAACAAGAAGGAAACACTACACAGTATAATTCCCCTAGAAGAGGAAACTTCAATCCTCGCGATGGATTCAGAGGAGGAGGTATGGGTCAAGACCGAGGATAGATAATCTGTTATAACTTCGCATAGCAAGGACACCTAGTGAGGGACTGTCAAAACCCTTGTACCACTTGAAACTATTGCAACTCCTTCGAGCATGTTATCGAGGAATGTCCAACATTACTGGCTAAGCTTCAGGAAAGACGAGGACCTCAGCAGAACTCGCAAGTGCAACTAATATATGTTGAACCTCGCGGAGAATATCCTAGAGTCGTTGTTATCACCAGAGGAGGTGTTGTTATAGGAGAAGACAAAATGACCCAAGGAAAGATTACAAAAGACTCAGGAGTCAAGAAAGCTACAGAGAAGACCCAAAATTTTGATGCAAAGAAAGAAACAAAAATATTTGAAGAGACAAGAAAAGAGTTCAAAGCAGACCAAGGATATTCATCAAAGACACAGCTAGAAGTAAGAGAATATGGAATGCCTCTGCATTCGATCAGTTTGCTTCTCCAAAAGAAGGAAAAGAGGTAAGCAATCTCATGGAATTTTTATATACTTGTATTAATTTGATTAAGGATGAGAGTGTTGTACAAGAACTACAAAATTTAATCAGACAATATGAGCTAGGAAAGATAAACGCCTTGCTGAACAGGACAGTAAACCAAATCCCTAAAAAGAGGAGGAAAAATAAGGAACTACATTTGAATGCTCAGATTGGTGAGTATGATATAGACTATGTGGTCCTCGACTTAGGGTCGGAGGTCAATGTCATGACGAAGCAAACTTGGGCACTGATAGGAAAACCGGATTTGATATACTCCCCTATCAGGTTCAGGATGGCTAATGAACAAGTTGTCAGCCCCTTTGGACGATTGGAGCATGTCCCTGTGGATATCGACAGAGTAAGAACGTTTGCAGATTTTGAGGTAATTGAGATAGTTGATGATAACTGTCCTTACCCTGCATTGTTAGGAATTGATTGGGATTTCAATAATTCCACTGTGGTTGATTTAAAGAAAAGACGTATAACGTTTGAAAGAGATGGCCTTAGGGTCATTTCACCCTTAGATCTAGATGAAGGTTAGCAATACACAGAGCCCATCAGAGAAGAAGACCACGCATATGAACTGGAAAACATATACAAATTAATAGCTAGACATCAGGATTACATTAATCCTATGAACGATGGAAACCAAAGCTGGCGAAGTGACAATGCATGTTCATCAGACTCAAAAGAAGCACTGGAGAACTGGTAGAATAATATGTATGAAGTATCTACAAAAAGATGTGCTAGATTAACCAGATAAGTTTGTTGGATCAACACAAAAGTAAGTAACTTACCCACCTTTGATGGTCTGAATCCTTTAGAAACCTTATTATCAGACTTTGAAGAAAGTGTACCCATGCAACAAAGATTGTTGGCAATGGATGAGGCCCTAAATAAACCCCAACTAGATGGAGGGGGACACACAAAACCAACATTGCAGACTGGGTACAATTCCATACCCTGATGACCGCGAGGTTCTCAGCACAAGTAGAAGGCTGTGAAGTTTAGTACACAGGTTGAAGTTGACCAAAGGACCATGTATGAAGTTGCAAAGAAGCTTGGAGAAACATTCCTCAAGAGCAGTGGGTGCACAAGTTCATTAACACACTAGACACAACCCCTATCAACTGGTGCCTTCAAGCAGAGTTGCGCCTCATCACTAGATATTGGGAAGGTATGACTCAGAATTTTGTAACCACCTTCTTATTTGAAAGTCAATATCCTTCAGTAGATCAAGCATTACAGACTGTAAGACATAAATTATTTGAGTAAGCACCTAGCCTCCCTTTAGAGAAAGAAGAGGACAAATGGATTGCGCCCCTCCAGAAACTGCAAGGCTCTTACAACATCAATGTTGATGAAGACGATGATCCAAGAAAGGTGAAAATCGCAGAAACAGAAGGCCAAAGAGATGTGGAAGGACCAGGAGTTGAGTTACCATTCATTAGACAACCAATCAATATTAAGAAGGTCAATATTGGGACAGAGCAGACACCGAAGCTTGCAAATGTTGGAGATTATTGGGATGCTGATACTATTGACAAGATTACAGAATTACTGCATGAATATCAGGACTTGTTTCCAACCAAGTTCACTGATATGAAGAGCATTAAAGGGCCTATGGGAGAGATGAGGATCCCTTTGAAACTAGATGCAAGACCAGTCAAACAGAGACCCTACAAACTGAACCCTAAATATAAGGAGAAAGTAAAGATTGATCTTGACAGAATGATGGAAGCAAGGATCATAGAACCCGTGGAAGAATCAGAATGGATTAGCCCTATGGTCGTGCAAGACAAGAAGACATGAGAGATAAAGATCTATGTAGATCTCAAGAAGCTGAATGATGCCTGATTGCATGACCCCTTCCCTACACCATTCACTGACGGAGTGTTAGATAATGTGGGAGGCCATGAGGTATACTCTTTTACAGATGGATTCTCGGGATACCATCAGATCCAGATTGCCAAGGAGGATCACCATAAGATCAAATTTCCAAAAGAATGGGGGACCTATCAGTATACAGTGATGCCATTTGGATTGAAGAATTCCTCAGCCATCTTTTCCAGGGTGGTGGTCGAAGCATTCAAGATGTTTTTGCATAAATTTCTAGAAGCATATTTTGATGATTGGACTGTTTTTAGTTTATTGAAAAATCATATTGAATGTCTAAGGCTAATGTTGGAAAAATGCAAGTAGTGTCAAATTGCCTTGAATCTGAAGAAATGCATATTCTTCTTACCATTTGGAGTGTTGTTAGGTCATATTGTATGCAAGTAGGGATTGTTGGTCGATCCATCTAAAATTTCCATTATAGTTGATCTACCCCCTCCTACTTCAGTCAAACAGCTGCACACTACGCTGGGACGTAGTGGATATTAAAGTAAGTTCATTAAATGATATTCCCAGATTACAACACCCATGGAGAAGCTTTTGAAGAAAGACTGTCAGTTTAGTTGGACAAAATAGTGCCAACAGAGCTTCGACACACTGAAACAGAAAATGGTTACTGCGCCTATTCTGGTTTTTCCAGATTGGAGCAAGGAGTTTCATGTGCATGTCGATGCATCTTCTATTGGTTTAGGAGCAATGTTATCACAGCCTAGGGATGGATATATTGACCATCCGTTAGATTTTTCCAGCAGGAAGCTATTAATTGTTGAGATCAATTACACCACTACCGAGTGAGAGGGGTTAGCCATGGTGTATGCATTGAAGAAATTTTTCCACTACTTGTTGGGAGGACACTTTAAAATGTTTACTGATCACTCTACGCTAAAATACCTAGTCAACAAGCTAGTGTTGGGGGGAGAATATGCAAATGGCTTCTGCTGTTTCAGGAATATGACTTTGAGATCATAGTAAATCCAGGAAGAATGAACAAAGGTCCTAACCACTTGTCAAGGTTGGAACATGGTGAAGAGCCGACCAGTTTGGAGGATTCACTGCCGCAGATGCACAACTATTGTCCATTAGAAAGATTGATGACCACTTCGCAGAGATAGTCCAGTTCCTATCAATAGGAATGGCACCTCGCAATTATACAATTCCACATAAGAAACAACTAGTAGTGTGCGTTGCAGACTTTTCACTTATAGCTGGACAACTATACAAGATGGGACTTGATGAGATATTGAGAAGATGTGTTATGGAGGCAGAGAAACCATTGATCCTTGCAGAAGCTCATGAAGTCATCACAAGAGGACATTACGCAGGGAAAGAAACTGCACAGAAGGTTATTAGAGCTAGCCTTTGGTGGCCTACCCTATACAAATATGCTAAAGACTATTACAGAGCCTACGATGTATGCCAAAGAGTTGGGAAACTATCCAGAAGAGATGAAATGACATCAGCACCACAGTTGACCCTACAAGCATTTGAGAAATGGGCCATTGACTTTGTGGGACCTATAAACCCACCAGGAAAGTGCACAGGAGCAAGATACATAATTACTACGATAGAGTACTTGACCAGATGGGTTGAAGCAAGATAAGTTAAGGATTGTAGTGCAACTACAGTTGTGCGCTTCATATTTGATGACATCATAACCAGATTTGGATGCCCAAAGATCCTTATGAGTGATCAAGGCACACATTTAATAAACAAAACAGTTGAAGCCTTGACTGAGTAATTTGCAGTCCACCATCAGAAGAGCACACCTTATCATCCACAAGAAAATGGGACAGTGGAAGCATTCAACAAAATCTTGGAGACAACACTGACGAAGATTTGTAGTGTGAACATGGATGAATGGGATTTAAGAGTACCAGCGGTACTATGGGCCTATAGAACCACTTGCAAGAATCTAACAATGCAGATCCCTTTCAAGTTGGTTTATGGTCTCGAAGCTATTGTCCCAATAGAATATTTGGTACCAAGCCTAAGAATTGTTTCCTTTATATATATGGATGACACTGGCGTTGTTCGAGAAAGGCTTGCACAGTTGGTTGAACTTGAAGAAGATAGATTTATTGCAGGATTCCATCAGCAAGTACAGAAGGAAAGAGAGAAGGCCTATCATGACAGGCACATCAAGAATAAGGCATTTAAACAAGATGATCTAGTATTGGTATATGGAAGTAAGTTCATAAAACATCTTGGTAAGTTCAGAACGCATTGGCTCGAGCCATATGAGATCGCCTATGTTACAGAAGGAGGAGCTACGCAGTTGAAGACTTTGAAGGGAGAATGGAGGGAAGGATTAGTGAATGGGAACTGGTTGAAATTGTCTTATGACAACCAGCTGCCCCGCAGATCTAAGTAAAAGCATAAGAAAAAGGGTATAGGTACCAGGTGCAGTTGAAACTGGGTACCAGACACAGAAAAGACAGTCTACACAAGGAAGGAGAAGAGGCATAGAACATAAAACAAAGGCTGCACTGTGCAGTCTGAAGTCGAAGTAAAACAAAAGGATAGATTCAGAAGTGCCTCAGGACAAGTCACAGGTGAGTGTTGGGGGCCTGTTGCCCCTTGGTTATGAAAGTAAGCGAGGAGCAAGGAATAAAAGGCAGAATGTGAACTACGTAGAAGATACAATGACTGTTACTGGGTCGAAGTGAGTAGAAGAGAAGAAAAGTCAGAGCGAAGTCCGAGAAAGCAAGACATTGAATGAGGAGATCGAGGATGATAGCTCAACAAGAAACAAGGACCGTGGACAACTCAAAAAGAATAAAAATACACCATTGGATGCTTGGGAGCACCGCACGAGAAGGAAGGAAAGAAAGGTTGGCGAAGCCTTGAAAACGCGGGTCAAGTCGACCTAGGGTTTGTGACACCTAGGGTTTTGGCATATAGGGTTTGTAACACTTAGGGTTTTGGCATCTAGGGTTTGTGACACTTAGGTTTTGACCTAAGGATGTCAGTGAGCTATTGTAATGTATAAATAGAGGTCTAAAGGACCTGGGTTGGGCTGTTGTTGTCTTTGTCGTTGTGGGATAGAGTGAGTAATATTGAGTAAGAGAGAAGTGTTGAGTAGGAGAGCCTTCTGTATTGTAAGATCTTCAGCTGGGTGCGTAGGGAGGGAAGAGACAGAGAGGAGAAGAAAGAATATATGCTAGCTAAGAGCGCAGACAAGAATTGTATGCTTCATCTTAATACATTATAAAGCATAGTTCTATGGACGTATCCCTAGAGAGAGGGTGAATCACGTATATCTTGTGTTGTGTATGATTGATGCTCTGTTCTTTGTCATTTAATATGTTTCCATGATGATAATGCGTTAGATCTAAGATATAACTTGCGCAGTAGAATATATGAGGATAAAGAATACTAGATTGTTGTGTGTTGATCACTTTGAACCCACTTTACATTCCTTCTGGTTGTAGACATCTCTGTTCTGAAACCCCCACATAGCTGCTTCGGGTGAGACCGCATCTGCCTCACAGGTGTTTCCGAAAGGGCCAGTAGCTAGGGCTTGTTGGTTTTCTCTTGGAGATGAATCCTAGGTCTCCCCCTGTGCCAACAATTTCTGATTTATGAGCACCTTTTGGCAGGAGTTATGTAGGTTGGTTGGTACAAATTTGAACCCTAGCACTAGTTACCACCCCCAGACCAATGGGAAAACCGAAATAGTCAACAAGTGGGTGGAAGGTTACCTCAGAAACTATGTAGCAGGACAACAAAAGGCATGGGTTAGGTGGCTACACCTAGGGGAATACTGTTACAAAACCACTCATCATATATCCATTGGTATGACTCCATTCGGGGCCCTGTACAATTATGACCCTCTCTCCTTTGTAGAGATTGCCTTCGGTGATAGCAGAGCCCCTATGGTATAGGATTGGGTGCAACATGTTATCACCATAAAAATTATACTTGAAATCTGAGTTTCAAATTTAGCGGAGGACTAAAGAGATGAAGAGACACGATGGGATTTGGAAGCCCAGGATATATATGGCGGCTATGGACAAATATAGCGGGAGCAAAAAAGGAAAATATCCAACAGACCGTAGATTTCAAGGCGGCCCAAATCAACAATCGAGACCCATATTAGGCGGAGAAATAGCACATAATTTAATTATGTGAAGGCAGGTCGGGGAAATCTACTGTGGTTTTATTCATGGACGCGTGGCACCCTCAGAAGTACATCGGGGCGAAAAACGGTCTTCCTGAAACCATTTTCCCAAAAGCCCCGATGTCACGTGGTCTAATGTGTCAAATCAACAATTCATGTGGGGGAAGGCAACGGTTAGTCAAATTGCCTCACGTCTCTCGTTCAGGTACTTCACGTCCGTGCAATGCCAGGTGGATGCTGCTAAATAACTAAATCAAAGGCTCATCATTCGAAAGAGATTGGTAAAGCATGAAAAACCAACGTACCTGCAAGTAATCCTGTCAGTAATTCATGATTAGAACTTGATGACTACCGATCTTCAAGATATGGGTGGCATTATTCTGTTCTGGGTAATCATCGTCTCATTCATAAGTAGAGTAATCCGAAACTGGACCAACTTCCAGATTTCTGTAGAGTTTAATAAAATAAAAATCGTGTTCTCTGTAAAATTGGAAGACATGGACAAGGCCAAACAAATGATATCCACTGAAATAAGGTTTTCAAATAATATGCCAAGCTTATCGGCGAGTAAGGAAGAAAGGTTGATTGCACAGATTTTAGCGACCAAATTCCATACTGACCCTGCGACAGAACCAGAATCAGAGGTCAGACTAAATCCTGTCATGAGGGATCTAATCATCAATGGACACATGGATGGACTCTTCAAGCGAGCGGTGAAGAAGAGGCGGAGAAAACGAAAGGAGGAAATAAGACTTGAAGAAGTTGAAAGCGTTGGTGAAAATCAACCAGTCTGGTTGAGCACGCTAAGGGAATAAATCACCAAGATGGAATGAATTCTCAAGTAGAATTGATTACGTTCTAGAAAATTTTGGACATACACCATTCAAAGAAAAATATCAGATATGTCAGACCTATTTGTAACGATCCCTATAATGTAGGAAAATTGTCGTTATATTTTACTCTTTTGTAACTGACCTCTATTTTTAGAGATATGGGGAATTTTAATCGTTTTGAATCCCACAGTAAATCTTCTTTATATATCATCCAAAGGATATAGAAAGCATGGAGAAAAAAAGAGCATGCCCTCTGAGTAGGAAGACTTTGTAAAACTATGGAGTTAGAATTAATATACAAATGCAGAAGCAAATTTTTGAATTGTTTATGAAAAGATTCTAATTGGCTGTGATATGAGTTCTGTATTCTTTCATAGTATGTAATTCATGTGATCTTTTATTTCATTTACACTTTCATCTATCTAAATTGGAGAATCAAAAGCCCATAATTCATCGCACGATGCTCTTGGCTTAGCAATTTAGGCTATGTGTATTTCTTCTTAACCAATTCAGAATTCATTTTAATATGCTCTGATGCAGTTATATGTTTCTTTTTCCTTTGATGCCATGCAAATTTCATATATAAACTCAGACTCATACCTCCATTTAGCCTTTTCCTCTTGATAGTTTTCATGATTTGTCGATGCATTGTTCATTCCTGACTCCATAGCCCAAATGTTATCTTCATTTCTTCAACAATTTTATAAAAACCTCCCAAAACAAACCAAATCTAGCCACTACCCATCAAAGAAATATCAAGTGACATGAGAGATCCCTCTATGAGTTGAGCAGGCTAGTGCCTCGGCTCTAAAGCTGGCTGAAATAGTTACCTCTGTTGTTTTTCTATTCAGCCGAGTAGATTTACAGAGTGCTAACATTATGGTGTCGTTGCCAAGGACGAAATTAAAAACATTTCCCTGGGAAAGAATGACATGGTTGAGTTCTAAGGTCTGAGAGCAACAGACACTTAGACACATATTGGTTGTGTTCCTCCTCTGGCGACTCCACACATCAAAAAATTAGTTTGAAGGTGATGCCATTGGTAGAAGAATCAATAAATTTCAATTTTCAATGGAGACTCCATTCTCAATGAGAATCCATCTCCCAAAAAATCATTGAAGACTCCACTGAAAGATGAGATCCCTTGAAATAGATATGAAAAGGCATTATGGAAGAAAACAAGTACTTAAAATGGGGTTTTTTCCAAGGCGTTTTACTATTTGTTATAAATTGCCTCTGGACCTTTCATGAAAATGCTAGATGAGTTTTTCTTTATCTGCTACATTCTAATGATGATCACGAGAATCTTGAAATTGTATATCCTCCTCTTAAAGTTGTACTTGCATATCCTCACTCTATCATTGATTTCGATAAAAAATTCCATCTGGGCCATGTGATGACCATGACCAAGTTGGTGAGCCCCATGAAGCCAAGGCTGATATTTCCCCTCCTGTACTTGCTCCAATGTCCTCCAGGACCCAACATAGATACACACCCTTGAAGCTACCCCAAGTTCTCCACGATTTCCCTCCAAAATACTATGAGTATCTACATGTGTTTGATGGGGAACTTAATTGCATCTCAATTGAAAAGCACATCCAAGGGTTTGAACATTTTGTAGATTTGTTTGAGATTGACCATGATGATGTCTGTATGAGGGTATTCTCTCAATCCTTGAAAGGGGACACCAAAGACTGGTTCAAACATTTGTATCCAGAGACAATTAGCTCATGGGAGGAGTTGAAGAATGTTTTTTTTAAGTTTTGGGGCAAGAAAAAATCTTTAGATCTACAACTTACATAGTTCTATGCCTTGAAAAGACAGAGCAATGAAACTATTTCTATATTCATTAGAAGGTTTTCCATTATTTATTACAATTTTCCCAAAGAAATTCAACCCACTAAAGCTGCTTCGATGCTCCATTATACAACAACTCTTCATCCAAATTTGTCTTTTCTTCTGATGGAAAGGAGATCTGAGTCCTTACAACAAATGTTTAATGATGCTTAGGAAATTCAACACAACATTCAAGCATGTGAACAGATTCAGGATGAGAAGTTAGATGCTAAAGAAACTGACAATGAATATGAACAAAAAACGGTTAATTTAAATCTTGAGCAGAAAATTGATAAAAACATATGCCCTCTCGAAATTTTTAATGTAAATGATCCTGCAAAAAACTATATTCCACTTGTTGAAAGAGGAGGTGTTGATTTATCTTCTAATCTATCTCATGATAAGAAAAGGGCTTATTATTTTATGTATTCATTTGTAGACACTCAAGAAGATGAGTTTACAAATCAGTTATTTGAAAAACAGGTTGACGTTCCTAGTTTGTTCTTGTTAGATGGCACTGCATATGTTGTTGATTTGCCTATATACAACAAATATGAGGATGATTGTGATGTTGAAGATGTTGTTTTTCGGTAGTACAGTGACAATTACAAGGAGAAAAGTATTGGATCAACTGAAGAGAATTCTCTACCCTTGTGCTTTATTGCATTTAAAGTGTTGAAAGAAAATTCTGAGATCATTGTTGAGGCAAACGAATTTGTGATGATGCAAAATCACACTAGACCAACGAAACAAATTGACGAGATATTGCAACACTCTTTTAATGCGCTTGATGACCCTATTAATTGTTTTGTAGAAGATCTTTTCAATTCAAAAGTGCAGTCATTGGTCGAAGATAACGTTGAAAATGAGCATGTCCAACAATCCAAAGAAATTGAAAAAAGTACTTATGACAACAGTGCAGAAAATGAAGAAGGTTTTGAGTTAGGTAACATAACCTTGCCATTATGTTTTTCCTCATTTGGAATGTTGAAAAAAAATTTCTATAATGTTTCAAATCAGAAAGCATCCAAGCATGACGTTGAAAGTGAAGAAAGCAGCAGACTTACAAATAAAAACTCTCTTCCATTATGTTTTTCTTCCTTTGAATGGTTAAAATAAAATCATGATATTCCAGAGAAAACAGGGAGTTCTGACTACATTCACAGTAGTACTGTTTTACATGAAAAGATTGTTATCACTGAGGAACACCAACTACACTCACATGCATTAAACGATCATTACTTGCAAAGATATTTCAATTCAGAGTTGCAACCTGTGCTTAACCATCAGATTAAAGAAGAAGCTAATCCAAAAATTGTTGTTAAAAGTCATTTTTCTTCTCCTGAAATTAGTGTAGATATTCAACAATATTTCCGGTAAGACAAAGTATTTCAAGGTTGCCTTTCTTCCCTTGAAAATGACGTAGTGGTCCTATTTCTAAGCGGCCTAGACATGGATGAAAATTTTGAGACTTCATCTATGGAGACTCTAAGCAACGAAAAAACACTTGTGGAGGAAGTGTGCTCTTCTGTCTTGACTCCTGAAAAGGAAACATTCTTTCATATGATTCATGATCCCAAGACACATTATATGGAAAAGGTTTACAATCAGAATCTACCAATAATAGTAGATTGCAACAAATCAATTTTTGTATCAAATATGAGTCTTTTTACACCAAATGATGTTCTCCAGCCATGGTTTCCTTATGATTCAAGAAATTCTTACTACCGGACTTCTCAACAAATCTTTCAGTTTTTCAATATAAGTAAACAAGTTGAATCACCTGAAAACAAAAATGTAGTGGAAGGAGTGAAACATGATGATTTTTTTGTGCATATTTTAGAAGATCCATTTGCAATTCGATTGGAGGAAGTGAACAATCCAGGCTCTTTAAAATTTCTAAGAATTGGACTTATAGGTCAAATTTTGAACGAATCACCAACAAAAAAGCTTTGGAGCAAGCAAGTGCAAAGAAAACGAACAGTGGACAGAATGTTGTCATGGCTACATTGGAATTATGATTTCACTTGATTGATAGTCCTTTTCAGTAGTTAGGGTAGGTAGGAGTATGCGAATAAGCTTGTTGGTCAAGCATTGTTTTAAATTTTCAGTAGTATGTACAGTTAGATCCTAGCGGTATTTTGTTTTCAACATCTAGTTGAGAGAAGTTTACAAAATCCGGTTTTAAGATTTGACGTTCAGTCTCCAAGATGTAACAAGATGCACGCACATGTTTTGAAAGAGGCCCAACGAAGAAGGCATCGGGTCTACAGTTCTTTTCTACCTCACAGGGAGGATAACACCGCCAATTGGAGCCTATGTTATCACCATAACAATTATACTTGAAATCCGAGTTTTAAATTTGGAGGAGGACTAAAGTGATGAAGAGACACGATGCGATTTGGAAGCCCAGGACATATATGGTGGCATGTGGACAAATATAGCGGGAGCGCAAAAGGAAAATATCCAACGGACTGTAGATTTTGAGGCGGCCCAAATCAACGGTTGAGACCCATATCAGGTGGCAAAATAACATGGAATTTAACTATGAGAAGTTGGGCCAAGGAAAACTACTTTGGTTTTATTCGTGGACGCGTTGCGCCCTCAGAAGTACATCGGGGTGAAAAACGATGTGCCTGAAACCATTTTCCCAAAAAACATGATGTCACATGGTCTTATGTGTCAAATCAACAATTCATGTGGGGGAAGGTGACGGTTAGTCAAATTGCCTCACGTCACTCGTTCAGGTACTTTGTGTCTGTGCAATGCCAGGTGAACATCTTCAGATAACTAACTCAAAGGCTCATCATTCGAAAGAGATTGGTAAAGCGTGACAAACCAATGTTCTTGCAAGTAATCCTGTCAGTAATTCATGATTATAACTCGATGACTACCGATCTTCAAAATATGGGTGGCGTTATTATGTTCTGGGCATTCAAAGCCTCATTCATAAGTAGAGTAATCCCAAACTGGACTGACTTCCATATTTCTGTAGAGTTTAAGAAAAAAAAAATCGTGTTCTCTATAAAATTGGAAGACATGGACAAGGCCAATAAAAAGATATCCAGTGAAACAAGGTTTTCAAATAACATGCCAGGCTTATCGGTGAGTAAGGAAGAAAGGTTGATTGCACATATTTTAGCGACCAAATTCCATATTGACCCTGCGACAGAACCAAAATCAGAGGTTAGACTAATTCTTGTCATGAGGGATCTAATCATCAATGAACACATCAATGGATTCTACAAGCGAGCGGTGAATAAGAGGTAGAAAAAATGACAGAAGGCAGAAATCAGAACTGAAGCAGTTGAACGAGTTGGCGAAAATAAACCAGTCTGGTTGAGCACGCTAAGGGAAGAAATCACCAATATGGAATGAATTCTCAAGTAGATTTGAGTACATTCTAGAAAATTTTGGACATATGGTGTTCAAAGAAAAATCTCATATATGTTAGACCTGTTTGTAATGATCCCTGTAATGTAGGAAAATTGTCGTTATATTTTACTCTTTTGTAAATGACCTCTATTTTTAGAGATATGGGGAAGTTTAATCGTTTTGAATCCCATGGTAAATATTCTATATATATCATCCCAAGGATATAGAAAGAATGGATAAAAGAGTATCCTACCCTATGAGCAGGAGGACTTTGTAAAACTCTGGAGCTAGAATGAATATACAAATGCAGAAGCAGATTTTTGAACTATTTATGAAAAGATTCTAATTGGTTGTGATATGAGTTTTGTATTATTTCATAGTATGTAATTCCTGTGAACTTTTATTTCATTTACACTTTCATATGTCTAAATTGTAGAATCAAAAGCCCAAAATGCATCGCACGATGCTCTTGGCTTAGAAATTTAGGCTATGTGTATTTCTTCTTAACCAATTCATAATTCATTTTAATATGCTATGGTGCAGTTATATGTTTATTTTTCCTCTGATGCCATGAAAATTTGAGATATAAACTCAGACTCATCGCCTCATTTAGCCTTTTCCTCTTGATATTTTTCATGATTTGTCAATGCATTGTTCATTCCTGACTCCATAGCCCAAATGTTATCTTCATTTCTTCAGAAATTTTATAAAAACCCCCCAAAACAAACCAAATATAGCCATTACCCATCAAAGAAATATCAAGTGAAACGAGAGAGCCCTTTCTGAGTTGAGCAAGCTAATGCCTCAGCTCTAAATATGGTTGAAATAGTTACCTCTATCGTTTGTCTATTCAACCGAAAAAATTTACAGAGTGCTAACACAACAGAGCCAAGATACTTAGGGAATTAAAAGATCATCTGCAAAGGGCACATAATCAACAAAAGGTCTAGGCTGGCAAACACAGGGTAGAGCATACATTTGAGGTTGGTGATTTGGTCTACTTAAGACTCCAACCTTATAGGAAGTATTCTATCAAAATAAGCGAAGCAAAAAATCTCCAACCTCGATTTTTTGGACCCTACAAGATCAACAAGAAGGTAGGGGTCGTGGCTTATGAACTTGAGCTTCCATTGGGCAGCAGCATTCACAATGTCTCCATGTGTCATGCTTGAAGATGGCCATTGGCCAACACATCACCCCACTTGAGGTACTACCACCCTTAGATGAAGAGGGACAGTTGGTACTAATGTCGGAGGAAATATTGGAGGTTTGGGAGAAGAAACTCCAGAGGAGAATTATCAAGGAATAGTTAGTCAAGTGGAAGGATCTGCCTATTGAGGATTTTGCGTGGGAGAATGAACATGTGATACTGGAGACAGGCTCCGAATTGCTTGTGGACAAGCAATTTCTAGCAGGGGAGACTGTAATGTCCCCCACCTCTTGATGAAGAGGGTTGGAGAGACTAAATAGTCTAGTCATCCCCACTAGACTATAGTCTCATACAGCATGGGGAAAAGTAAGCTAAACTCAATGTTATAATTTGAAGTTGACTTGAATAGGTAAAAAGTAACTCACTGGAGGATTAGAGAACTTGAGGTTGAGTTAGGAGTTGAAACTAAGGGTTAACTTAACTCAATAGAGGAATAGAAAGAGGTATAAAGGAAATCCTAGGGCGTACCTCTCATTCATCTTGGATTATTATGAATTTTTCTATTGGGCTCTTGAGCACACAATTTTGAGGGTTTTGAGAATACAAACCCTAGAGAACAACTTGGTGGTGAAATATTCCACCCATCTTGTTCCAAGATTGGTCTTGGGGATTCAATACTCCACCCACACCATTCTACAACATTCACATGTACCATCACTCATCCAGGAGAGCAATAGGTTGTACCCTTGAGGGTTTCCAAGAGGGGGGTGCAACATTCTTTGGAGGCAGGTTCGATCCAAAGGTCTGAGAGGTATTTTGGAGATTTTAGCACTTGGGTTTTCTTTGCAGGCCTCTAATCTACCCTTCTAGTGCTTTTGGAGAGAGTTATTCATATCAGTTGATTTACTAGAGCATTGGTACGATTTGGAGAGAAGGAAGGCGTTCTTGAGATTCATATCTACTCTATTTGGAGGGGTTAAACTTCCGATCTGACCCTGAGACTTCACCTAGTGACTTGTAGTGGCCCGATCTATCCTTCTAGAGAGTTTCAGGGAATTTGGAGGTCTCTTTTATCAAGGCCAAATTATTGGGCATTGACAGCATTC
Organism: Picea glauca; assembly: GCA_000966675.3. Classification (NCBI taxonomy): domain Eukaryota; kingdom Viridiplantae; phylum Streptophyta; class Pinopsida; order Pinales; family Pinaceae; genus Picea; species Picea glauca. Next base: position 244,711 of record JZKD02S1733876.1, on the reverse strand, counting down.
AGGAGGGTGCAACTCCACTTAGGTTTTCAACATTTGGAGGGTATTCTTTGGAATTTCGGTCTGAGACTTAAGGAGAGGGGATATATCATTCTACCGATTTTGGATTCCATTGGAGACTTCCTTCAGCTAGGTCAAAATATTGGGTCTTCTCAGCTCTACAGCAGGATGTGCCATCAGCCATGGGGGTTTGGACTTCATCCCGGTTTCTTCTATATTGGTCTTCATGTTGTATTAAGCCTTTGGAGGCTAGAATCTTATTATCGGGAGAATTTTTTAGTATCTCATATCTTATTTACTGGATCTATTTAATGTTCTTCCATATCTGCATCCTCATTGTATCAGGTTCTTGCTTATTCTATCAATAAAGGTAAGATCTATGTTGTTTGGTTCCATGTCTTGTGTAATGGTTATATCTTGTATTTCCATGGATGATATATTTAGATTTATGCTTGATAACTGAATATAAACCCTAAGGATGAACTTAAGAAATCAACCTGCAAGTAAACACACAAACACAAGTTAATCAGTGGTGAGCTAGTGTTCCAAGCGAAAAAATTGGCTTGGGAACATTACACAACTCCAACAGGAGACGAGATTCAGTTGAACATAGACGTGGAAACCATGTTTGGAAAGTTGAATATGACAGTCCTTATGACATAGATGCAATATTCCTTCTGTGATGAAGGAAGTCTTGAAGTTATTAAAAGTTCTAGCTGAAAAAGAGGACCCTCCTATCATCTTGAACACCATGTATCTTGACCAGAAAAGGGATAGTAACCCTCCCTTCTACATTTCTTTGGGCATAAATGGTATCCTCCTGAACAATTGTATGCTAGACTCCAAGGCCTCAACAAATTTCATGTTCTTGAAAGTGATGGAACAACTTGGCTTGAACACGACCTGACCATATGGAAATATTTATGTTATTGATTCCAAGAGGGTTAAGGTTTACATGCTATGTGAAAATGTTGAGGTTTACCTAATTGATTTCTGTCATATCCACACCCTTATAAACATAGTAGTGATTGTCGTTTCATATTCTCAAGGAATGCTTCTATAAAGAAGTCAGTACACCACTCTTGGAGGTTTTCTTGGCATGGATCTCACCCATGCACATATTCCCATGGGAGATGGAAATTTTGAGATTCAGTATAGTCAGGAGAGGGATGAGAAGTATGTGATGGATCCAAATAGTCTTGATTACAATAGTGAACGTGAATTTGATGTACCTCACCAGATCATTGAGTATGATCCATGGGACCTGACTTTTGCGCAAGAAGATTGCATAGATACGCTACTCCCAAGAATGGATGAATACAAGGAGAAGCTTGAAAATTTTCAAGGGAAAGAACCTGGATCCATCTAGATATTGAAGAAGGAAGAAGATAAAGGAAACAAAGAATGCGGGAAATCCATTAAAGATGCAATCAACTGTAACAAACCCAACCCCTTAAGTACCTTTTTAAGGAATGGGGCATCAAAATTTCACTTTCCTTAAACATATTGAATCCCATGTCCGAGGTCTTCATCCTCTTCTGCTTGAAAAGAGCTTTCCAACCACTCTCTCCACGCTTCAACCCGGTCTCTGGTTTTTGAAGTTATGCCCTTCTGAATTTTTGTGAACCCCATTGGTGAAAGGCCATGTGGATTCACCTCACACGGATCATTTCCAAGTTCTTACATCCACGGTGGAAGTCCATCCACTGTTCAAACCAACTGTGTGACTTAACCCTCATCTAACACACAGGCTAGAGGATAATTCAGCGTTCGATGTTGAACGTTTCTTTTCTCTTATGCATGAATGTCCTCTAGAGTCCCGAACTCCCGAATTTCCAAAATGTTGCCACGTAGATACGACCTTCAGCCCTTTTGGAGCATACTTTATAACATTTTAAGTCTCCCGAAGTTCCGAACTCCCAAATTCCCGAAGGAGCTCAAAATCCCTCCACGTGGCTCCAGCCCTCGAGCCTTTCAACTTATCCTCATCACCACACTCAAAACCTTCGGAGTCCCAAAGTACGGACTCCCGAAGGGTCCACTCTCACACGTGGTGTTGTACTAGACACGAGGGAAAGTACAGGTGGGTCCCTCATACTCCTCCCTCCAATTGGACTAAGCGGTGAGTGCCATGTGTGATACATGACAGTGCAGAGGTGAAACATGGCCCCTTTAGTGAGTAACACATGCCACATATTAATGGGTCTATTGGGTCGGCTGAACGCACGAATGAAGGTGACATGTGGCATGTTAATCGTGTGTTCACGTCACTCTGGATGACGTCACCGTGCCATGTCACTCAGGATGGATATCCTTCCAAGCTCTTCAATCTCATGGTCAAGGGGTGTCCATGTAACCTGTGGATCTACAGCCTCCGTTACTCCCGAAGTGGTCAACGCCAGACTGACCATGATCTATATCTGATGATCGATGAAGGTCCCAAAGTGTTTCTAGATCTACAGTTGTTGTCATTTCACAGCTTCGACGTTCGGGGGGTTCTACCCAATCCACACTCCTTTCCTCCCGGAGTAGGACTTCCCCGAAGTGTTGTACATGATTCCTTCCTCTTGGTTGATCGAAAATTTGAGAGGGATCCTGAAGCATTCTAAAATCGACATTTCATGTCACTTTGTAACTTCGGCGTTCAGAGGTTTCCTCGCCTCGAACCACCCTTCCTTCCAGATTTCTGAACTCCAAACACGTGGAGAACTCTAATCAACGGTCCATGTGCACTCTACAGTGGGAGAATGAGATCTATTCCAGCCTTCGGGTCTTTTGGAACTCTTGACCTAACATGATACACTCCTCATATCTCCCAGAATGTCGAACTCCAAACCACACTCAATCTATCACCACGTGCCCCTGGCACCAACAACTAGGATTTTCTCTGGCCTTCGGAGCTTCACGAAACTTGCACACTCTTAGGCTCCTCCCGTGAGATGGACCAAGTAGTGAGTGCCAAGTGTGATATGTGGGCGAGGAAGTGATGACAAGTGGCCCCTTCATAGGGTGACATGTCTCATGTGTTAATGGGCACATAGGGTCTGCAATATGCGCAAATCCAAGAGACACATGGCATGTCAAATGTGGGTCCACATCACCCTCAGTGACATCATCACACTACTTCACCTCGGAATGATAGCCTTACAAACCCTTCGATATCACAGTCAAGATGCGTCCACATAGACCTCGAGATCTACATCCTTCGTTGCTTCGCAACTTCGGCATTCTGGGGTTTCATGGTGTAATCCTCTCCTTAATCCTAGAGTAGGTCAAAGCCAAATTGACCATGGAGTAGATCCATCGGTCACGAGTGGTCCCAAATCTCCTCCAGATCAATGGTTATCATTAATTCATGACTCCAACGTTCAGGGGTTTTGGCGTTACAACAACTATATTTTCCCGAAGTGGGACTTCGCCGAAGTACCATACGCGAAACCCTCCACGGGTGGATTGGATGGTCAAGAAGGGCCCCTAACGCACTCCTGATCCAGATTTTATGATCAGAATGAAATGAATACAAATTATTATCAAAACATGATTAACACAAAATAACATATATACATTAAAAATGGTTTCTGTTCAATAAGGAAATAAGTTGAAACTGTAAAATGCAGCGGAAACAAGCTTGCTAGAATGGTGGTGGCTTATCTCTGAGAAGAGATGTGACGGCTACGCTCATTCACCATAATATCATTACAATGAGGCTCTCAAGGAATTTTTACAATAAATAGGAATGTCAAAAACCCTAGACATCCAAAATAGGAGATGAAGCGCCAAAAGTCATGTGGGCCCTGCTTGGGTAAGTTAGTACATAAACTTCTCGGGGTCATAACTTTTGCATATGATCTTTGTTTTAGGTGCACTATATATCATTGGAAAGGTATATCCGAGGATTACACATATTTTCTATGGAGATCCCTACACATTTTGACTGTGGCGAGCCCTAAAAACATTGTTTAAGGCCCAAAACGACCCTGAAAGTCAGGGACCCGAAAAATAGGAAAAAATTGTTGAACTGGAAAACTGCCAAAATGAGCCAGTTGGAATAGGTGGGAGGCCACTGACTTCCATCTGGATCAATACTCCCCCCTTAGGAAGAAATGGTATCCATTGTGTTGATTTCCCCCATCAGATGAGGAAATTTCTGTTGAATTTGGCCCCGGGTGAGCCACTTGCCTTGGTGCAATAGCTGCCATGCTTTGAGAACTTGATAAAGTTGGATCCTTTGATGGTGAGTGCCCTTGACCTGTTTTTCCACAATATGATCATTGACTTCATGTTGTATGCAGTCAGGGTTGAGATATGTTGGTGTCAATTGTTTTTCTATCTCTGAGGTGTCCAATAATGGTGGGAAATAAGGTTGAGGGAGATCCACGTTGAACACTGAGTGCAGGAAAAGGAAAGGAGGAATGTTGAGCTCAAAATCATTATCACCCAAAACCTTGGTGATGGTGTATGACCCATAACAGAGTGGTAAAATCTTTCAATGGGGTTCGATGAGGCTTTCTTTCTACAAATGAAACCAAACTTTTTCACCCACCTGAAACTTATGTGGCACCCGATGTTGATCATGGAACTGCTTGTACTTGTCATTGGACTTTTGTAGGATATATTGAACTTGTTGGTGGATGTGTTGGATCCACTCAATGAACTAGGTGGATTTTTCAACTTCAGTTGGAGAAGGAGATGAGTTGTCCAAGGTGACCGCAAGGGGTAGTGAAACATATATGGGACCCAATGGTTGGAATCCCAACCCCACCAGAAAGGGGTTGTGGTCGTTTGAGCTATGCAGGGCTCGGTTCTAACTATGCTAGACATAGGGAAGACTCTCATCCCATGTGCGAGGGTTCTTGGAATTATACATGCATAGGATATGCATGGTCATTTAATTTATGACCTTGGTTTGGCCATCTGTCTAGGGGTGGAATGTCATGGATTTGTTCAGCTTGGTGTCCAACAGTGACCAGAGGCTCGACCAGAATGTGCTGAGAAATCGGTTGTCCCGATCTGAGACAATGGTTTGTGGGATTCCAAGATGTGCCCATACTCATGCAAAGAAGAGATTGGAAGTGGCCTCTATTGTGATTCTCTTCTTCCAGGCGGCCAAAATCACCATCTTAGAAAAGCGATCAACAACTGCAAAAACACATTCATTTCCCCACTTGGTGGACAGAAGGACCGACATGTAGTCCATGGAGATGGGTTCCCATGGCCAGTCAGGAGTAGGCAGAGGGGTTTACATGCCATGTTTCTTAGTGGTCAGTTTGGCAATATCACAGACATTGTAGGACCTTATATACTTGTTGACCTTCTGTCGAAGTTTCGACCAATAGAAATGTTTCTACAACATTGCTAATTTATTTTCGACGCCGAAGGGTCCTACCACTTGACTGTAGTGGGATTCCCAGATCAACTTTGCTTTCTCACTTGATGGAATGCAGATATGGCCCAGACAGAATAACAACCCATACTGAATATGGAACTTAGTGACAACTGCCTTTGCACCCAACATTTGGTAGGTGGTAGTGAAGTTCGGGTTTGTCTCATAGAGTTGGGGCCATCTAGAGGTCTCATTGTTGAAGGATTCAAGCACTGTGGTGAGTACCACAACTGGAAGTCTACTGAGGAAATCAACGACGCGGTTGGTGCTTCATGTTTTATACTTGATGTTGAAGTGGAATTGCTATAAGTATGCGAACAAATTTTGATGGCTGTCATTCTACAATTTTCCTAGTGTATGCATGAAATACAGTGGCTTATGATTAGTGTGGATGAATGTATTATTCCAAAGAATGTAATGTCTCCATTAGCAATAGTCTTGCACAATGGAGTACATTTCTTTGTCATAAGTAGGGTACATACAAACAACTTATGATAGTGTCTCACTATGATAGGCCACGAGGTGGCCATGCTGAGTGAGAATGACGCCCACAACATAGTCTTAAGCATATGTCTTGATCTCAAAGGGTTGTTGTAGGTCTGGTAGTGAAAGTACTTCGGCTGAGCACAATCGTTGCTTCAAATCATTGAACGCTTGTTGTTGGGACTGGCCCCACAAAAATTTCTCCTTACCACCACCCCTGGTTACTTGGTTGAGGGCCCATGCAAAATGGGAGAATCCCAACACAAACCTGCGGTAGAAATTGGAAAGGCCCAAGAAGCTCTAAATATCAGTGAGTGTGGCTGGGGATGGATAGTCACAAATGACTTGGATATTGGTTGGATCCACATGTACACCATGTTGATCAACGATGTAGCCCAGATAATGGACCCTGTCCATGCCGAAGGAGAATTTTTCCAAGTTGGCATATAGCTTGTGCTGTCGCAGGGTGTGAAGAAACTGTTGAATATGTTGGAAGTGTTCTACCCAAGTCTTGTTGTAAATGAGCATGTCATCAAGATATGCCACTACAAAAGTATTGGTGAATGGTTGCAGGATATCGTCCATCATCCTCATGAAAGTGGCTACATCATTTGTCAAGCCAAAGGGCATGACCAACCATTCGAAAATACCTTCCTTTGACTTGAAGGTGGTCTTCCATACATCCGTATGTTCTATCGAGACATGGTGGTATCCAGAATTCAGATGAATCTTATTGAAGTATTTTTCCCCCATGAGCTAATCAAGGAGGTCGTTGATTCGGGGAATCGGGTTATGGTTTCTGACTATAATTTTATTCAGGGTTGGATAATCAATGCAGAGTCACCAGGTTCCATCTTTCTTCTATACAATCACGATTGGGCTCCCGCAAGGTGATGATATGGGATGGATGTGCCCTTTGTGGAGCAGTTCTTGGATCTGTCACTTGATCTCCTCATTCTCTAATAGAGAGCCGAGGTATACTGACCCATTGGGCAGTGGTGCACTAGGGTTCAGATCGATGGGGTGCTTTACCTAACAGTGTAGAGATACCTTGGTAGGTGAGGAGAAGATATACGAGTACGCTTTCGCAACCTTATCCACTTGCTTCTATTGTGTGGATAGGCTAGCCACAAAGACCTTAGATGTGGCTACGATATTTCGTTCATTCTAAGAGAGAATCATAAAGAAGAAAAACTTCCCCATTTGAGAGATGACCTTCCTTGCATTGCTTCGCAGAGATCAAGGAAATAACAATATGTGGGACTGCCTTCGGTATCCTATACAATTTCTTGTTGAAAGTAATAATAACACTGCGAGGCCTAGACTCATATACAACATGGTGTTTCCATAAATATGGTTGGCCCAAAAGAACATTTCAAACTTTGAGAGGGGAAACATCACACAATACCTCGACTTTGAAGGGCTTGATGACGTATGATAGGCAACATTGTTGGCTTACGCGGATGTCACTTCCTTGGCGGAGCCATCCGATGGTGTACGGCTGCGAGTGCAGCATTGTTGGCAGGGCGAGTCGCTTAAAAACCTCTATTGAGATGAGGTTATTTTGGCTACCGCTATCAATGATGAAGTGCAGTGGGGTACCCTTCACCCACATATGTGAATGAAAAAGGAGCTCATCTTCCTCTGGCTCGTCTGGTTCACCGTGTTGGAGCTTGGTGGTAGAAATGGTAGCACTGGGTTCTGCATCAATGATCCATCTCCCCCTTTCTGGTTCTGACTTAGAGTTGGAACCGACATCTAATTCAGAGGCTCTCACCTCAGCCACCAACATCTTCTTTGAGTAGGAATCAATAGTGTTATTCCATGGGCTCTTATGGAAGTTGCACAACTTCCCGATATATTTATTTATCTTTCTGGTGTCCTTCTTTGCTTGCAGCCTGGACTGGTTGTCCTGAGGTGATCTGTCTTTTATTTTTCCTTTGTTCCATGGGTTGGGGCCTCCCTTTCCTGGATTTTTCTGTGAGGGGTTCCAAGGCCCAAATTGTTGTGTATTTTGTTTGATCTTTTGCTTGATTTTGACGACATATCGGTAGACTGTGTCGAAGGATGAGATGTCTAGACACTCCATTTTGGCCTGGATGTATCTATGCATACTTCCTCTATACTTGAGCACCATATGTGACTCAAAATATTTGATACCCAGCTTGGTGTGCAAGGTATGGAAGATATTTGTGAACTCGAGCACTGCTTGGTCTCTTTCCTACCGTAGTGTGGTCCATTTTGTATACAGGTCATCGCATTATTTTTCCTTAATAGCATCCTTGAAGGACTCCCAAGTGACCGTGACTATAAATAATGAGGGTTCCTCTGTTTTCTTCTGCTCATAAAAATTTTCCCACCAATCTTTGACATGGGGGACAAATTTGAGGAATGCAAAAGTAATAATTTATCTATTTGAGAAGTTATGGATAGAGAAATACCCTTCTATTAGATTCAACCATTTCTCTACAACATATGCGTCTATATGACCTTCAAATATAGGATTATCGAAGTTGATTTGTACCTTGAAGGGGTGGCACCTCCGTTTGAGGAAGATGTGTTGCTTGTTGGTAGCCGCCAAAGGATTTGCACAAAACTATCCATCATCTCGTTCCTTTGTTGTGTGAGAGCTTCCTCGAGAAACATTTTGAAGGGATCTCCTGTACCATTGTATTTATTTTCTCCTACCATGAGAGGTCGCTTGAGCGTGCAAGAGATTTTGTTCTCAAGAGAAACAATCTCGAGACCTAATTCTTTGTACCCTGACCTCGTTGGGGACATGCATTAAGAACGATAAGGAGCAGATCGCTCTGATACCACTGATACGGATTTGATGAGAAGAAAAAAAATGAATACATATTATTATCAAAATATGCTTAACACAAAATAACAAATATACAGTAAAACCAGTTTTTATTCAATAAGGAAATAACCTGAAACTATAAAATGCAGCGGAAACAAGCTTGCTAGAATGGTGGCATCTTATCTTTGAGAAGAGATGTGATGGTTGCGCTCATTCGACATAAGATAATTACAATGAGGATCTCGAGGAATTTTTACAATAAACAAGAATGTCAAAAACCCTAGACATCCAAAAACCTAACCCTAGGAGATGAAGCGCCAAAAGTCACGTGGGCCCCGTTTGGGTAAGTTAGCACATCAACTTCCCGAGGTCGTAACTTTTTCATACGGTCCCCATTTTAGGCGCATGATGGCCCGTTGGAAAGGTCTATATGAGGAATAAACATGTTTCCTATGGCTATCCCTACACATGTTAACTGTGGCGAGCCCTAAACATGTTGTTTAGGGCCTCAAAACGACCTCAGAAGTCAGGGACCCAAAAACTAGGAAAAAACTGTCGAACTGGAAAACTGCCAAAATGAGCCAGTTGGAATAGGTGGGAGGCCACCGACATCCATCTGTATAAATTCCCCAGATAAACGGCTCACAAAGTTTCATGACTTTGACATTCAATGGTTTTGGGGTTGTGAAGTTGTGACATTTCAAAGTTTCAGACTCCTAGAGCTTCGAAGCTATTAAGAACTTAGCACCATTCAGACTAGCACAAGGTTCCCAGACCTTAGTCATATGGGTCCTCCTAAAATACTTATGGGATACAAGCTTAACTCTTGGCTGGGAATTTTTTAAGGCCATGGGCATGAGCTCTTGTTCACACAGGTGAAAGGTCTGAAGGGTACAACCCTTGGTTGCATTCTACAAGAGTTATACCTCCTAAGCTTGCAAATACTTCAAATGAGGTGCGAGAATACTCCTTGTGATTCTCCTAGAATTTTATAACTTAAAGAGTTCTTAATCCCTACACATCTTGCCAAGGTTTTGCGCACCTTCGGACTACGTCTCCTGAGCTTAACACACCCCTTTCTCTGGATATCCAAATGACTGAAAGTGTAAATATGCACATATGAAAATTGGGCCTATGGTTAACAAAATCAAAGTTCTTTTCCTTTAATTCGAGCCACTATAGGAGGCTCTAGTACTTACGTATACAAATCATATTCGACCATATAGGTCCTTAATTGCTTAAATACACGACCATGCAAAATGAAGAGAAAAATAGTCAAGTCATCAAACAAACATGCACATCCTTGAAACATTCACATAATATTCCACCTTATTTTACTATCACAATTCAGTTATGTAGGGTGTGAGAATGCTTATCTATTAAAAAATTCAACCAACTAACTGAATGTGGGTGTTCACCTTTCCACCCAACCATAGGCTCAAAGGCATTCAATCTTAGCGCTCTGGCCACCCCCATGACAAGCCATGATATCACCAGGGAAATTTATGCCATTGCTCAGAGTTCCTTTCCCTGTCATGCCCTCGACGAGGTTTATCAGATGCTCCCTCAGCATAAATCTCATGATATTTCATTTAGGTCAGGTCTTATGCAAGTTCTCAGGGATCCATTTCCTCCTTTTCTACTATAACCAAAACTATTTTATCGTATAGTTCTTCCTTCAAGTTTGGAGAACTTCACGCGTTCCTCCTGGTCGTACATTCATTGCCTAATGCATCTCCTTCTTGTCTGCTATCTTGCTCATGTATATGATTCATGCCTTTATTCTCCTTAGGAAGGTTTTGGACTCTTCCTGTTCCTTCTGTCATAAGGAAAACTCAGGCCAGTTTGGGTCTGCAGGAAAAATTGCCCTCTATGGTATGTTGGGATGACAGTTTTCACTCTCCTCAGCCAGACCTTCCTTACTTCCATTTAAGGGGGTACTTGATTGTTCAACCATCAGTCCTTCTTTCATTAACTGATTTCTTCTTGGGATCAGGATGAGGCTTATTTATTTCTAACAAATATAATTTAGATCATTTTGACATAATGAACCCTCTCTATTGTTCTCTCGCTCTTTTCCTCTAATGATATCATGGTGAGTAATTCAAGGCTTCACCCCCACAGTCAGTCATTGGCAATCTAAACAATAATACATTTACATCGTTACCATGCCATAGCATGGTAATCATAATTAATGACTAATTACAAGCTGGGGGAAACATGGGTGTTATAATCCCCCCCCCCCTTAAAAAGAACACTGTCCTTGGTGTTATTTCTCAGCAACACCTGTCATGCCTTTGTCATTCAACTGCTTCAGAAATATTGATCCTCTTTCTCGATCAATTCCTTTCATACTCTTGGCCTTCGTCGCCTGCCTTCAATAATATTGGACAACAAGCATATTAATCACAATTTCATGCGAAAATATTTTATCATTGTGAAAAATTCACGAGGAAAATTTCAAAATCTAGCACAATACGTATCTGCGCAGTTCGTGGATTTGCATCCACATGGCTATATTGTTATTTTGTCTCACTATTTTTCCTAGACGTACCCATTGTGTGCATGACCCCAATCAATATTTTACAAGGATGATCAAAGTCTCCTCTTCCTTGCAGTCACTCACCCTCCAGGCCCAAGCTCATGATTTGCCTTCTCTTCGATACAGTGCCTCAGGTGATCCTTCTTTCCTTGCTAAGGTTTTCTCACACAAGAAGAGCTCTAAAAAGTTCGTCGAGCCTTACAGTTGAGGCGTACCTCAGACTTGCTTTGTCGAGGCATCCCACCAGTTTGTGTTTCCATAACACAACATGTTCTAGGGTGATCAAGTCTTACCAGATGTTTTCCTGTCCTAGAAGTAGCCTTATTTCATTCTTTCTAGCTTGACATTCTTCATCTCTCCTTTCTGGACAGATCTTTTTCTTCTCACCTATATCACAGGTATACATAAATTTATGAGATATCATCATAAATTTTAATTTCAAAATTTTTATTACAAATCTGTCACCCACAGATTTTTCAATTCCATATTTATTTTCATATTTGTTCCATACAGGGACCAGATCCACAAACAACTTTCTTTCCCATGGCAGTTTGGATTAGTAGGAAATTGGTCTTCCTTATGGGCTTACGATACTGCCATATCCAAGACCACTTTCTTCCTGCAATTTCAACAATCCTCAGCCAAACAAATTGTTAGTTTTCATGCACTTTATATTTTCAAAACTATGCATACTAAAAGTCCAAGTCATTTTCATCTAAGCAAGGGTACCAAACAAAAGGAAATATATCATTGTTTACGTATGCATCCTTTCAACATACTAAATTTTTCCAAATGCAATTCAGATATCAAATAATTTTAATCAGTGTGACAATCTCCATGGCCACATCCATATTTAACATACCCTTACATTGGTTTTAAATTATTATATTTCATGTCAGGAACTTTTTCCAAGGGGTGTTGGAACTCATCCCACTTATTACCATATGGATTCTCCGTCCATATTTATTATTATAGCAGAACCATATTTTCTTCTCTGAATCGATCACAACCTCAAATAATCACTCATGAAACTCAAAGTTTCACATGCATGCCTTTAAGCATTTCTTTCCTTACTGATAATTAGGGTACCAACATTTAGGGTCACGTAATTTCTCCCCTTACCAATTGTAGAACTCTGTAGAGTACTGGAAGATACTTCTTCCACAATGGGAACCCTATATATTCCCCATTATTTTACCACATGCATCTTCTCAATGCATCAAATCAATGTGATGTCTATGAGCACTTTTGTTTCCAATAATTCCTTGATTGGTCAATGCAGACATATCAATTCATGAACTCTTTCAAGGGTTACAATGATGCAAGTCTGAAGTTAAAGCCTTCTAGATCCTTCTTAAATGCCAACATAATTCAAAACTAGACTCGCAAATCACCCACAGAACTCGATCACAGTACGAGTTTATGAAACATTAACGCATGGGTTCCTTGCAGGTTCACCCACCGATCATTCACAGAATGACGGTTCACAATGATTGCAGAACCCCAATCTGCTCGCTCTTTATCAGAGAGTTCAATCTATGCAATATGAAAAGTGCTCGTTCGACTCTTTTAATAGTGGTCGTTGATCATCCACCCCAACAAGATCAATTATGTTGGTTGATTGTGGACCATGAACTAGCACGTCCGTTAATTTCGCCTTTGCACTCCACAATGATTCATGACTTTCGATCTAATCGAACGACTGGTGTTTGATCTGTCAAGTCCAGTGGATATTTAAGTCGATCTGACGACTGAGATCAGTTTTCCCTTCGATGAACGAATCATATTCAACTCCTCTGTCAGGTTCTTGATTAACCTGATTCGATCAAGGTTTTCTTTCTGATTCATACCCTACTTGGGTATCCATGGCATACAAGTTCCTTTCAAAATTTCATGCATAACATTAAGACAATAAAACATTTCAGAAGGTATTCTTACCCAATCCCTTCATACCTTGTGCCAGATAGGCATGGACACTTTTTATACATGTTCTTGTTGCCATCACCCTCTTTGATATTACCTTATCAATGGTGCTTCCTGGGGACTTCAAAAGTCCCTTCAATAATCTTTCCACAACAACCTTCTCATAGTCATCCTTTGCTTGAGGTTGTCCATCATTGGCAATTGTCTCTCTCAGCAGTTCCGATTTCTCTCTACATATGACATACATCATAATTATGTTAGTTGTCATGTAAAAATAAAAGCACAAGTATCATAGATTTTAAACTAATAAAACAGTTTTCATATATGTCCTAGCATATCTCTATGCACTTCATCACATTATCCTTAATGTTTTCATGAACACAATACAAACAATTCTCAATTGTTTCTGTAGTAATAAAACCCTCACTATGGTGTCAAAAAATTTACTTTGATCAGTATACCAACTTTCCCATCCCAGAGAAAAACATAATACACAACAAGAAAAGAGTTAAGGGTTATTCCCTTTTTCCAACTCCTTCTACACAACTTGGGACTTTCAACCCGACTGAGTTATTTCTAAGGCCTCACTGCCTTTTATTACATGGTTTCAACCAAGCCAACTCAATCAAACATACTCATTTATTCATTCTCCCTTTTCCATCTGTATTTGTTCTCACAACTACTCATCTAAGACCTACAAATTTTTAAGCAATTCAGAGTTCTTAGGGTGGGAAAAGTGTTCCTCCTTTTTCCATTTATTTGCTTTTGCAATTTACTCCTTGTTGGGATCTTCTTGCTCTTTTCCTTGAGCATCCTTGGTTAGGCCTCACCCTAACCTTTTTGGATACATCAACATGATTTAATAGAAAACATTTTTTTCATAATGGATCATGAACATGTGCATACTCCACATTATATTTTCAGTTAGTTAGAATGGTCAAAATTCCTTTATTAGCCTTCTATTCATACATGATTTTTTCAAAATGTAATCCATGATATATATAAGGTTGTAGCTCACTTATTATTTCTTGACAGTCATTAAGGTTGTGATTCTGTCTTCCTAACAGAGTCCTCACACAGTTCCTCCGCAGGAAACCCCTCCATCATGCAACTTCCTTATTTCATATCCATCACTATCTGTGTTGGCCTCAACCTTGATTTAACTTCAATTGTTTACCAAATATTCCCTAAGGGATATAAACATGCATCTTTGTCATGCATCCAAATTATGTAACCACGCATATTCTGGTTTTGTTACTTACATCCATGATGTACTTAACCATATGCATAATCATAATCCTATGTGTAGCTTCCGTACGTATATTTTGCTGCTCACATACGTATTTTCATTAAAATCATTTAACTCATTATTGTTCACAATCATTCTCATGTGCTCTTCAAAGGCATAATCATTTGCCTCGTATCATAACAATAGAGCATCCTTGCTCCCTTACTCTTTCATCTATTTATATTAGTCTTTCCTGAGGGAATGTAACACATTCCTCTAAAGATATTATTCAAAAAAAAACTTTCATGACTCTATGCATCCATGGTATTCATTAAATTTTGGCAAGTGAAATTCTTGCCTCACATTCCACTCATCAAGGCAGTCATATTGTGCCTTTTGTATGCATATATTCATATAGGTGTATCACTTGCACCTTTAATATAATTCACATATAATTGGTATTATTATCTGTCTTCATGTCAAGAAGCCTCACAATGCATTAAACCCATGCACTCAAACATATACAAACATAGCCAAACATTCATCATGCAAGCTCATTGCTTGCACCCTTTCCATGTCATACATCCACATGGACATATCAGACTTCCAGATCCTCCTCCCAAGGATATTGCTACCATCCTTATGAAAAGCCTCATAGAGACACTCAACAATTATCTTCCCTCTCAATTGAGGGCTTGTAGTCATATTATTATTTTAAGCATGTATACACATATATGTAGGTGCATCTCTTGCACCCCCTTTTCATTGATATTTTAGTTTTAATATTAGTGTTCTTTAGTGACAGATTACAGTCACTCATATGAATAGTCTCATAGTTATAATTCATACTGATTTTACCCCTTCTACATGGAAATAACCAACAAGGTTCACCTTTTTCCTTTCTACTGTAAAAACCTTCCATAATTCATAATTCATAATTCAGATGGGTAGTTATTGTGTCACTCAAGGCAGTGAGATAACCACTTCTAGTCTCTTATTCATGCCTCAATTCACTCTTGGTCAATATATATTTGCAAGGGAATATCTTCCTAAACTCCCTCTTATAGATATTTGAGTATACCAATCCATATTCATATGGATACCATCCACCTTTGGATGTCAATATGATCCATTGATCATCCAAAGGTGTTTGACACCTCCTTAATCAGACCTTACATCGATCTCTCATAAATTCCTTACAGTCCTATCGTATTAAGGAGATAGGCCGCAACATTATCAACTTTTCATTCTTGTTGTTAACTCATGCTATCATAAGGTCATCCTCATCTAAAAGGTCTGTTAGTAGAGCATACCTTACGACCCACCATAGGTTATACCATGCCTAATTTTTATGTTCAATATTTTTCTACATGCATTCTAGCATATCCTTGTGCACCAATCATTTCACCTATGTTTGCAGTGCATATATATTCCACTTGCTTACCTATTTGCATCCTTATGCATAGACATGCCCTTGAGTTAATAGGGATATACACTTCATTAGCACAACCATGATCTTTTGAACTCTCTCTTGTCACTTCACTTCTACCTTTATGAAGGTTGTTCTCAATCTATATGGTTCCTCTTTACTTGCTTACTAGGTTATTAAAACAACAATTTTCATTCATTATAGGTCAAGTGATTTGAACTTTGTGACATCCCCAAAAATAAAATATTTTTTGAAATTTAAATTTGATGGAAATTTATTCTGTTTTTAGTAAATTCGAATTTGGAAAATTTTTTCCATTTATGGAAATTCCGAATTTCGAATTTGATATTTGTAATTAATTATTATGACTTTTGGGCAGAGATCTTATTAGACTCAACTAACTATTTAACTATGACACTTGTATAAAACATAATATTTATATTGATTTTAGGAGGACAAATGGAACAACCATGTTAAAATCAGCTGACCATAACTCTATGAGTGGGGAACATATTGGAACTGCCTCTAGGCTAATTATTACAAGTGGCAAATCATTGATTTGGCCATTGGCAGCCCCTGAAAATCAGGGATTTAGAAAGCTGCGAAAATTCCCAAGGGAGAGAAAAGACCTAGGCAAATTGATAAATAGCATATGTGAGGAGGCAGGATGCTGCAAAGTATGCTGGGAAATGAGACTATTGATTTTTCCTCGCTGTTATGAACACTATTGAGTGAGTGTGAGGCAAGAGGAATCTGTTGGAATTGAAAGACATTTATGAGAATAATTTTTCCAAGTTCGCCCTCATGGATTTATGGTCAGGCTAGGGGGTGAATCGGGCAAGTGATTTTGGCTGCCCTATTCTACGGTTGGGAGGAACGTGGTTGTTCCCTTTGTCTTCCTGCGCACTGGTTCAGATATGTAAATCTTCTCCTTCTTTGTTTGAATGATTTGTGTATCTGAAATTATGCATCTAATTGTGCTAAGTTGAAATAATTCCATGGATGACATATGTTCGTAGTATGAAGTTTATAATCAAAGACTAAATTATAGGAATGGTTCCTCCTGAAACTAAAATGCTAGGCAAAACTATCTATATACAAATGAACTTGAAAGAACAGATCCATCTACAAGATATGTTTAACTCTGTAATTGAAATTCTAGTTAGGATTATTTGTGTATAAATGTGCTTGAAAGGAATAGATCTATTTATAGGCATATGTTCATTTATGTGACTGAAATATTAAGCAGATCTATCTATGAATAATCAGAGTTGAGTAAGTTTGTACATATATAAATATTTAGGTGTGTCTTTGTAATTAAATTTCAGAAAATCGTATGACTTAGCAGAGACTTCCTTTCTAGTATAACTTGGAATTGAAGAGAAATATGAGACAACACGAATCCTATGGATCATATATATGTTTATATATTATACATATATATTATTTTGGAAACTGTATAGGCATCAGAGCAAACCGGAAGTGGACTATCTACAACATAAATAGTTAATATTATATATGTTTGTTCATGTATTATATGAATCATATACTGATCAATAGTATGTATCAACAACATGTAAACAAAATGCTAGATGCGTAAATACCGATGAAATTGAAAGTTAAAAATCTGGAACCCCTTTTTATATATTATATCTGATGCTAGAATCTAAAGTACAATGAAATGGTCTGCTTCAAGAAGTTATATTGATATCGGAATATCGTTGACAGTCAGAATTTAACCATTCTGTATTACTCTACTTTCATTATGCGACATGCAAAGAAGAAGAGTCATGAATCTTGCATTAATTAAACACAGGCAAAAAGTTCGAGCCCAGATTTAGGGTAGGTATGAAACTATGCAGCCGAGGAAATTATAAATAGTTTATATGGTAGATTATTATAATGATCGTTTCCTTTCCAAACAAGAATCGAACTTCAAACTGACTACATTACAATTATAGACCGAGGAAAAACTTCGACCTTTGCATCAGGGATGATTAAATCCCAAAGGGTTTGTGTTAAGGAACCCGAGTACCTTTCCCATGAAAAGGATGGCCGAGATCCGCTCAGGATCATTTAAAATTCTCCTTGAGCCAAAAAGGCTCCCTCGAGTCCCTATTGGAACCTCAATTTACACAATCCACAGGCCCTCCATGAAAACTCCACCGGCAAAAGTCAACAGGCGGTTGACTCTACCAGTACAATGCACCCGTGCCACCTAGAATAGACTCCCTCTCTCCAAATCCTTTGTGATATGGCCATAAACAAGGCCTTAACGCAAGCACCTTTCATGACTCATGATCTCGTGAGTTTGTGAGTCGAAGACCCTCGACTCTTCTTGCACTCCAAACCTCCGATACTCAATATGCGATACGAGTATGGCTTCCTCCTCGCTAGTGCCTGCTACATATAACCGTAGGCTAGGCTAAACACTAGCACTACTCACAACTCGCGACTTCGCGAGTTGGAGTGTTGAACCCTCATACTCCTCCTTTGTGAAACCCCGAAGCACGATAAGTCAGTGATGGGTTGACTCCTTTCAAGGTGACACATGTACGCCACCTGTCGCCCACTTCCACCTTTTCTGTGTGCCACCTATCAACTGCGCAGTCGCCACCTAGCGGATGTGCCACATGTCGCACTAGCCCTCGGTGCTCGGCACTTCGCGACTTCTGCAGTCGAAAAGAAATGCTTCCAGCCTTTGAACCCCCGATATGCGATACCACGTGGAGGTTCTGATCTGATGGATCTCCTGCTCCGAGATCCAACAGTTGGAATGATTTCTCAATTTCGTCAATCGCGAATCCTTGCTCCTCTCCACACTTAGAATTATTTTGCGTAAGAAAGAATTTTTGGATCATGAATCCTAAGTCCTCCATAGTCCAAGTTTTGTATAGTATGACACGTATAAATGTTTGAAAGCTTAGGACTTACAGAAATGTTAGAGTAATGGACGGTTATCTTAGCATGACGTGGACACCTATATATTGGCTGATTAAAATGGATAACCATAGTATAAGAAACTTATCAGAGTTTAATACTAGAGAAAACGAACATTTTATCCTAAGAACGAACCTATCAAGTTAATTAGGATTAATGTTCCGGAGAAGACAATTTTATTTTTTTTTGGTCAAAATTAAGGTATATTACAACCTTACCATTTCCATCAATCCTCTAATCGTGAGAGATCATACACATATGCAAGTTTTAGTCCTTTATTGAAAAAATAGTTATTACTGCTATAGATACTTTCAATCCATTCACACCCAAGTCTTCCTATTAATGCCCATTAGTATAATCCTACTCCTATAACATTGGCTATCACTTCCCAAGGAAATGATAGTCTTCTTCTACCACCGTCTAGCATGATTCAATCTTGTTGGGTAAAATCCCAACTGAATTTTAATCAACATCCTTCTACTCAAGGAACTTATGTAGAAAATTTATGTTCGGCAGTAATATTCTTAGCAGGATCATCTTAGCCTTGGTAACCTAATCTTATGGCTGTACAACAGAACGTACAATTGCAAAGTGAAGTAAACTTATTTATTCAGAACATTAGCAATATACAGTGCAGATTTCTAAAACATCTATCAACAATAGCAGGTTCCATTCCTCTCCTTGGTAGAGGTTTAATAAGCCTCTTAGGAATGCTTAAGATAGGGTGTCACCCCTTAAATTCCTCAAATAATATTTTTTTATACGCTTCGTGCATGAGCCCAAGAAGGCCAAGTGTTGTTTCCATGCTCTCATACCAAATTGTAATAGACCCAACCCCTTAAGTACCTTTTTAAGGAACGGGGCATCAAATTTTTTTCTTTCCTTAAATATCCTGAATCCTTTGTCTTAGGTCTTCATCCTCTTCTACTCGTCAATATCTTTCCAACCACTTTCTCCACGCTCCAGCTCGAGCTCTAGTTCGAAAGTTATGCCCTTCCGAAGTTCTGTGAACCTCATTGGTCAAAGGCCATGTGGCAAACATGTGGATCCACCTCACACGTATCGTTTCCAAGTTCCTACATCCACGGTGGAAGTCCATCCATCGTTAAAACCAACAACATGACTTAACCCTCATCTAACATAGAGGCTAGAGGATAATTCAACATTTGGTTCTTCAGCGTTGAACGTCCCTTTTCTATTATGCACGCATGTCCTCCGGAGTCCCAAACTCCCGTATTTCCTAAATTATTCCTCTTAGCCCTGATGTTTGGCTCTTTTGGAGCATACTTTATAACATCTCAAGTCTCCCAGAGTTCTGAACTCCCAAATTCCTGAAGGAGCCCAAAATCTCTCCACATGGCTTCGACCTTTAGGTATTTCAACTTATCCTCGTCACCACACTCCAAACCTTCGGAGTCCCGAAGTCTGAACTCCTGAAGGGTCCAATCTTGCATGTGGTGTTGTACTAAACATGAGGGAAAATACAGGTGGGTCCCTCATACTCCTCCCACCAATTGGACTAAGCAGTGAGTGTCAGGTGTGATATGCGGAAGGGCAAAGGTGACACGTGGCCCCTTCAGTGAGTGACACTATCATGTATTAATGGGCCTATCGAGATGGTGGAACGCACAAATCCAGGTGACACGTGGCATGTTAATCATGGGTCCACGTCACTCTGGATGATGTCACTTTGCCACGTCACTTCGGACGAATAGCCTTCCAAGCCCTTCAATATGGGGTCAAGGGGTTTCCATGTAAACCCTAGATCTATGACCTCTGTTACTCCCAAAGTCGTCAGCGCTGGATTGACCATGACCTAGATCTGACGGTCAGAGAAGGTCCCGAAGAGTTCCTATATGTACAACCCTTGTCACTTCACAGCTCTGATCTTCGGGGGGTTATACCCGCTCCACACTCCTTTCCTCTCGAAGTAGGACTCCCCCAAAGTGATGTACATGATTCCTTTGATCCAGGTGGATATCGGTGGCCACACACCTTTTCCAACTGGCTCAAAACATTTTTCTGACAATTTTGGTAATTTACTATTTTAGCAGTTTTAACTTCCGGGGCCATTTTGAGGGCCTAAATGAAGGTGTTTCAGGATAAAGCTTCTCAATGATAGTTGAAGGAAGTATTGATCCCCCAAAATGAATCTCCTCGACGATACCTTTCCAATGGGATATCACATGCCTAAAATGGAGATTTTATGCAAAAGTTACGACCCCGGGAAGTTGATATACTAACTTACCCAGACGGGGCCCACATGACTTTTGGCACTTCATCTCCTAGGGTTAGGTTTTTGGATGTATAGGGTTTTTGGCATTCCTGTTTATTGTAAAAATTCCTTTAGATCCTCATTGTAATCATGTTCTTGCGAATGAGCGCAATCGTCACATCTCTTCTCAGAGATAAGTCATCACCATTCCAACAAGCTTGTTTCCACTGCAATTTACAGTTTCAGCTTATTTCCTTATTGAATATAAAACTGGTTTTACTGTAACTTTGTTATTTTGGGTTAAGCACCTGTTAATAATCTGTAATCATTTTATTCTTCTCATAAAATCTGGATCAGTGGTATCAGAGCGGTCTGCTCCTTGTATTCATAATGCATGTCCCAAACAAGGTCGGAGTACAAAGAGTTAGGTATCGAGCTTGTTTCTCTTGAGGACAAAAGCTCTCGTATGCCCAAGCGACCTCTCATGGCAGGAGAAAATAAATATGACGAGACATGATATCATTTCAAACTATTGATTGAGGAATCCCTCATGCAACAAAGGAACAAGATGATGTATAGTTTCGCTCAAATCCTTCGGCGGCTGCCAATAGGCGACGCATCTTCTTTGAGCGGAGGCACCACCCCCTTCAAGGTACAAATAAACTTTCATATTACTATATTTTAAGGTCAAATAGATGTAGATGTTGTAGACAAGTGTTTGAATCTACTAGAAGGGTATTTTTCTGTCCATAACTTTTCGAATAGAGAAAAGATTACTTTTGCGCTCCTCAAAGTCGTTCCCCATGTCAAAGATTGGTGGGAAACTTTCTGTGATAAAAAGGAAACAAATGAATCCTCATTATTTATAGTCACGACCACCTAGGAATCCTTTAGGGATTCTATTAAGGAACAATACTACGCTGTCAGAAGTTAACGACCTGTATACCAAATGGACCACACTGTGGCAAGAAAGAGACAAAGCAGTGCTAGATTTCACAAATATCTTTCATACCTTGCGCACCAAGCTGAGTATAAAAGATTCAGAGAAACATATGTTGCTCAAGTATCACAGTGCTCTGCATAGATACATCCAGACTGAAATAGAATTTTTGGACATCTCATCCTTAGGCGAGGCCTACCGATATGCTGTCAAAATCGAGTAGAAGCTCAAACAAAAGACGCAACAATTTAGGTCTGGGAACCCCTCACAAAAAAATCCAAGAAAGGGTGGCCCCAACCCATAGAAAAAATGACCGAGCAAAGATGGAAAGTATTAGGACAACCAGTCCAAGACACAAGAAAAGAAGGACACTGGAAAGATAAAGAAATATATCGGGAAGTGGTGTGACTTCAATAAGAGCCCTTGGCATAACATTGTTGACTGCCGCTCAAATAAGTCGCTGGTGGCCAAAGTGAAAGCCTATGAATCATATGCGGTTTCAGACTCTGAGCTAGAACCAGAAAGGGAAATATGGATCATTAACACGAAACCCAGTGCCACCGTTGCTACCACCAAGCTCCAACCTGGTGAACTAGACAAGCCAGAAGAAGGAGAACGCATCTTTCATTCACATATGTGGGTAAAAGGCACCCCGCTGCACTTCATCGTGGATAGTGGTAGCCAGAAGAACCTCATCTCAGCAGAGGTCATCAAGCGGTTGGACTTGCCGACAACACCGCACCCACAACCCTACACCATTGGATGGCTCCACCAAGGAAGCGATCTCCATGTTAGCCAACAATGTCGACTATCGTACGACATCAAGCCCTTCAAAGACAAGGTATTGTGTGATGTTTCTCATATCGAAGTTTGTGATGTTCTTTTGGGCCAACCTTATTTATGGAAATTTCATGTTGTATATGAGTCTAGGCCTCGAAGTGTTATTATTACTTTGAATAGGAAATTGTACAGGATACCCGAGGTAGTCTCACCTAGTGTTATTTCCTTGATCTCTGCTAAGCAATGCAGGAAGGTCATCTCTCAGATGGAAAAGATTGTCTTATTTGTGATTTTCTCTCAGTATAAGAGAAAGATAACCGCCACATCCAAGGTATCTGTGGTTGACCTCTCCACACAGCAGAAGAAAGTAGATAAGTTCGTGGAAGAATACACAGATATCTTCTCCTCACCTACTGAGGTACCTCTGCACTACAAGGTCAAGCACCTGATCGATCTGACCCCCAACGCACCACTGTCCAATGGGCTAGTCTATCACCGCCCTCTGTTAGAGAATGAGGAGATCAAGTGACAGATCCAAGAACTGCTCCACAAGGGAAACATCTGTCCCAGCTCATCACCTTGTAGGAGTCCAATCGTGTTGGTATAGAATAAAGTTGGAAAATGGTGAATCTGCATTGATTACCGGGCTCTGAATAAAGTCACAGTCAGAAACTAGTACCCCATTCCCTGAATCGACGACCTCCTTGATCAACTCACGGGGGACAAATACTTCAGTAAGATTGATCTGAAGTGTGGCTATCACTAGGTCCCGATAGAACATACTGATGTATGGAAAACAACCTTCAAGTCAAAGGAATGACTTTTTGAATGGTTGGTCATGCCCTTTGGTTTGACAAATGCTCCAACCACTTTCATGAGGATGATGGACGATATCCTGCGACCATTCACCGACACTTTTGTAGTGGTGTATTTGAATGACATTCTCATTTACAACAAGACTTGGGCCCAACTCTTGCAGCATATTCAACAGGTTCTGCACACCCTGCGACAACACAAGCTATATGCCAACTTGGAAAAATGCTCCTTCGTCATGGAAAGGGTCCATTACCTGGGCTACATAATTGATCAGCATGGCGTACATGTGGATCCAGCCAACATCCAAGTCATCCGTGACTGGCCAACCCCAACCACACTCACTGAGCTTCGGAGCTTCTTGGGCCTTGCCAATTTCTACGCAGGTTTGTGTTGGGATTCTCCCATATTGCATGGGCCCTCAGCCAAATAACCAGGGGTGGTGGTAAGGAGAAATTTGTGTGGTTTTGGTACCAACAACAAGAGTTCGACGATTTGAAGTAGCGCTTGTGCTCAGCCCCAGTACTTTCACTACCAGACCTGCAACAACCCTTTGAGATCGAGAAAGATGCTTTAGACTATGCGGTGGGTGTCGTTCTCACTCATCATGTCCACCTCGTGGCCTATCATAGTTAGACACTATCAGATGTTTCCCGTAAGTACCCTAATTATGACAAATAAATGTACTCTATTGTGAAAGCCTACTACCAGTGGAGACATGACATTCTTGGGAAGGAGACAGTCATCCACACTGATTATAAGCCACTGTAGTTCATGGAGACACAAGGAAAATTGTAGAATGATCACCATCAAAAGTGGTCCACATACTTGCAGCAATTCCACCTCAACATCAAGTATAAAGCCACCTCAATTCCACCTCACATACTTATCTCCTGCTCCAACTGAAGCTCACAAAGCCACCCAGTTCATTGAGCGGATCCAGCACATCCGCCAATAGGTTCAGGATATCCTACATAAGTCCAATGAAAAGTACAAGAAGTGCCATGATCAACATCGGGTGCCACATAAGTTTTAGGCGGGAGTCAAAGTTTGGTTGCACTTGTAGAAAGAATGCCTTACAAGACCCCATCGAAAGATTCACCCACTCTGTTATGGGCCATACACCATCACCAAGGCCGTGGGAGATAATTATTTTGAGCTCAACATTCCTCCTTTCCTTGGCCTGCACCCAGTGTTCAACGTGGATCTCTTTCGCCCTCATTTCCCACCATTATTGGACACCTCAGACGTAGCAGAGCAGCTGATACCAACAGATCTCAACCCCGACTTCATACAATAGGAATCCAATGATCGAATTGTGGACACATAGATCAAGGGCACTCGACAACAAAGGATCCATCTTTATTGAGTCGTCAAAGCAAGGCAACTCCTGCACCAAGGCAAGTGGCTCACTCGGGGCCAAATTCAACAGAAATTTCCTCATCTGATGGGGGAACTCAATGCAATAGACACCATTGCTTCCTAAGGATTAAGGATTGATCTAGGTGGATATCGGTGGCCACCTACCTTTTCCAACTGGCTCAAAATAGTTTTCTGACAATTTTGGCAATTTACTATTTTAAGCAGTTTTAACTTCTGGGGCCATTGTGAGGGCCTAAATGAAGGTTTTTCGGGATCGAGCTTCTCAATGATAGAGAAAGGCATGATTGAGTCCCCAAAATGAATCTCCTTGAAGAAACCTTTCACACGGGCTATCACATGCCTAAAATGGAGATCGTATGAAAAGTTACAACCCTGGGAAGTTGTACTAACTTACCCAGATGGGGCCCACATGACTTTCGGTGCTTCATCTCCTAGGGTTAGGTTTTTGGATGTCTAGGGTTTTTTGCATTCCTGTTTATTGTAAAAATTCCTTCAGATCCTCATTTTAATCATCTTCTTGCGAATGAGCACAGCCGTCACATCTCTTCTCAGAGATAAGCCACCACCATTCCAACAAGCTTGTTTCCGCTGCATTTTACAGTTTCAGCTTATTTCCTTATTGAATAGATTTTTTTTTTACTGTATCTCTATTATTTTGTGTTAAGGCCCTGTTAATAATCTATAGTCATTTCATTTTTCTCATAAAATATGGATCAGTGGTATCAGAGTGGTTTTCTCCTTGTCGTCTTAATGCATGTCCCGAACGAGGTCGGAGTACAAAGAGTTCGATCTCGAGCTTGTTTATCTTGAGGAAAAAATCTCTCGCATGCCCAAGTGAACTCTCATGGCTGGAGAAAAGAAACATGATGGGACATGAGATCCTTTCAAACTGTTGATTGAGGAAGCCCTCACACAACAAAGGAATGAGATGATGGATAGTTTAATTCAAATCCTTCAGCAACTACCGTCAGGTGACACATCTTCTTCGAGCGGAGGCGCCACCCACTTCAAGGTTCAAATAAACTTTGATATTCCTATATTTGAAGTTTAGATAGATGCAGATCCTGTAGAAAAGTGGTTGAATCTAGTAGAAGGACATTTTTCTGTCCATAACTTTTCGAATAGAGAAAAGATTACTTTTGCACTCCTCAAAGCCGTTACCCATGTCAACGATTGGTGGGAAACTTTTTGTGAGAAAAAGGAAACAGAGGAAACCTGATTATTTACACTCATGACCACCTAGGAATCCTTCAGGGATGCTATTAAGGAACAATACTACCCTATCGGAAGTTATTACGACTTGTATACCAAATGGACCACACTGTGGCAAGAAAGAGACCAAGCAGTTCCAGATTTCACAAATATCTTTCATACCTTGCACACCAAGATGGGTATAAAAGATTCAAAGCAACATCTGGTGCTCAAGTATCACATCTCTCTGCATAGATAGATTCAGACTGAAATGGAATTTTTGGAAATCTCATCCTTGGGTGCGGCCTACCAATATGCCATCAAAATCGAGCAGAAGCACAAAAAAAAGATGCGACAATTTGGGCCTGGGAACCCTCACAACAAAAGCCAGGAAAGGGAGGCTCCAACCCATAGAACAAAGGATAGATCAAAGATGGATAGTATCAGGACAACTATTCCAAGATGCAAGCAAAGAAGGACACTGGAAAGACAAAGAAAGATAATGAGAAGTGGTGCGACTTCCATAAGAGCCCTTAGCATAACACTGCTGACTGGCGCTCAAGGTAGTCGTTGGTGGCCAAAGTGAAAGCCTCTAAATCAGATGTGAGTTCAGACTCTGAGATAGAACCATAAAGGGGAAGATGGATCATTGACGTGGAACCCAATGCCATCGTTTCTACCACCAAGCTCTATCCTGGTGAACCAGATGAGCTAGAAGAAGGAGAACGCCTCTTCCATTCACAGATGTGGGTAAAAGGCACCCCGCTGTACTTCATCGTGGATAGAGGTAGCCAAAAGAACCTCATCTAAGTATAGGTCATCAAGCAATTGGCCCCGTCGACAACACCGCAACCACAACCCTACACCATTGGATGGCTTCGCCAAGGAAGCGATCTTCGTGTTAGCCAACAGTGTCGACTGTCGTACGACATCAAGCCCTTCAAAGATGGGGTATTGTGTGATGTTTCTCCTCTCGAAGTTTGTGATGTTCTTTTGGGCCAACCTTATTTATGGAAACGTCATGTTGTATGTGATTCTAGGCCTCGTAGTGTTATTATTACTTTGAACAAGAAATTGTATAGGATACCCGAGGCAGTCCCACCTAGTGTTATTTCCTTGATCTCTACTAAGAAATGTAGGAAGGTCATCTCTAACATGGGGAAGTTTGTCTTCTTCATGATTTTCTCTCAGAATAAGCGAAAGATCATAGCCACATCTAGGGTCTCTGCGGCTGACCTCTCCACACAATAGAAGAAAGTAGATAAGGTTGTGGGATAATACTTAGATATATTCTCCTCATCTACCGGGGTACCTCTGCACTGCCAGGTCAAGCACCCCATCGATCCGACCCCTGACGCACCGCTGCCCAATGGGCCAGTCTATTGTCTCTCTCTATTAGAGAATGAGGAGATCAAGTGACAGATCCAAGAACTTCTCCACAAGGGGCACATCAGTCCCATCTCATCACTTTGTGGGAGCTCAATCGTGCTGGTATAGAAGAAATATGGAACCTGGCAACTCTGCATTGATTATCGGGCTCTGAATAAAATCATAGTCAGAAACCGGTACCTGATTCCCCGAATCGATGACCTATTTGATCAACTCATAGGGGCCAAATACTTTGGTAATATTGATCTGAAGTTGATATGGGAAGCCCACTACAGTTGGGTGGTAGGACACTTTGGCATCGAAAAGACAGTGGCGATGCTACATAAACATTTCTATTGGCCAAAACTTCGACTGGAGGTCAGCAAGTATATCAGGTCCTCCACTGCCTGTGCTATTGCCAAGTAGACCACTAAGAAATAGGGCCTGTACACTCCTCTTCCTACTCCTAACAGGCCATGGGAATCCATCTCAATGGACTACTTTTCAGGCCTTCCATCCACCAAGTGGGGAAATCACTGTGGTTTTGTGGTTGTTGATCACTTTTATAAGATGGCGATTATGGTTGCCTGCAAGAAGAACATCACAGTTGAGGCCACTGCCAAGATATTCTTTGAACGAGTCTAGGTACATTTTGGAATCCCACAAACCATTGTCTCAGATCAGGATATTCGATTTCTCAGCACATTCTGGTCAAGCCTCTGGTCATTGCTAGACACCAATCTCACCAAATCCACGGCCTTCCACCCCCAGACAGATGGCCAAACCGAGGTCATAAATTGAATGATTGTGCATATCTTTCGGATGTATAATTCAAAGCACCCTTTCACATGGGATGAGAGCTTTCCCTATGTCCAACATAGCTACAACCGAGCCCTGCATAGTTCAACCAGACACAACCCCTTTCAGGTGGGGTTGGGATTCCAACCATTGGGTCCCATAGATGTTGCACTTCCCCTTGTGGTCACCTCGACTAACTCATCTCCTGCTCCAACTGAAGCTGACAAAGCCACCCGATTCATTGAGTGTATCCAACACATCCTCCAATAGATTCAATATATCCTAGAGAATTCCAATGACAAGTACAAGTAGTGCCATGATAACCATCGGGTTCCACATAAGTTTCAGGTGGGTGACAAAGTTTGGTTGCACTTGTAGAAAGAACACCTTACAGGACCCCATCGGAATATTATCCCACTCTTTTATGGGTCGTACACCATCACAAAGGTCTTGGGGGATAATTCTTTTGAGCTCAACATTCCTCCTTTCCTTGGCCTGCACCCAGCGTTCAACATGGATCTCCTTCGCCCTTATTTCCCACCATTATTGGACACCTCAGATGTAGCAGAGCAACTGACACCAACAGAGCTCAACCCTGACTACATACAACAGGCATCCAATGATAATATTGTGGAGACACAGATCAAGGGAAATCGACAATAAATGATCCATTTTTATCGGGTCGTCAAAGCAAGGCATCTCCTGCACCAAGGCAAGTGGCTCACCCAGGGAAAAATTCAGTAGAAAATTCATCATCTGATGGGGGAACTCAATGCAATGGATACCATTTATTCCTAAGGAGGGAGGATTGATCCAAGTGGATATCAGTGGCCACCCAACTTTTTCAACTGGCTCAAAACAATTTTCTGACAATTTTGGCAATTTACTATTTTTAGCAGTTTTAACTTCTGTGGCCATTTTGAGGGCCTAAATGAAGGTTTTTCGGGATTGAGATTCTCTATGATAGAAGAAGGCATGATTGAGACCCCAAAATGAATCTCCTAGGGTTATGTTTTTGGATGTCTAGGGTTTTTGGCATTCTTGTTTATTGTAAAAAGGCCTTCAGAGCCTCATTGTAATCATCTTCTTGCGAATGAGCGCAACCGTCAGATCTCTTCTCAGAGATAAGCCACCACCATTCCAGCAAGCTTGTTTCTACTGCATTTTACAGTTTCAACTTATTTCCTTGTTGAATAGAAAACCAATTTTACTGTGTATATGTTATTTTGTGTTAAGAACCTGTTAGTAATCTGTAGTCATTTTGTTCTGCTCATAAAATCAGGATCAATGGTATCAGAGCGGTATTCTCCTTGTCGTCTTAATGCATGTCCCCAATGAGGTCGAAGTACAAATAGTTCGGTCTCGAGCTTGTTTCTCTTGAGGACAAAATCTCTCGCACACCTAAGCGACCTCTCATGGTAGGAGAAAATAAAGATGACGGGACAAGAGATCCTTTCAAACCGTTGATTGAGGAAGCTCTCATGCAACAAAGGAACGGGATGATGGATAGTTTCGCATAAATCCTTCAGCGGCTACGAACAGGTGATGCGTCTTCTTCGAACGGAGGCCCCACCCCCTTCAACGTATAAATAAAATTGATATTCATATATTTGAAGGTCAGATAGATGTAGATGCTATAGACACGTGGTTGAATCTACGAGAAGGGTATTTTTCTGTCCATAACTTTTTGAATAAAGAAAAGATTACTTTTGCACTCCTCAAAGCCATTCCCCATGTCAAAGATTGGTGGGAAAGTTTCTATGAGAAAAAGGAAATAGAGGAACCCTCATTATTTACAGTCACGGCCACCTGGGAATTATTTAGGGATGCTATTAAGGGACAATACTACCATGTCGGAAGTTATGATGACTTGTATACCAAATAGACCACACTGTGGCAAGAAAGATACCAAGCAGTGCCATATTTCACAAATATCTTTCATACCTTGCGCACCAAGCTGGGTATCAAAGATTCAGAGCGACATCTGGTGCTCAAGTATTGTGGCGCTCTACATAGATACATCCAGACTGAAATGGAATTTTTGGACATCTCATCCTTGGGCACGGCCTACCGATATGTCGTCAAAATCGAGCAGAAGCTAAAACAAAAGACGCAAAAATTTGGGCCTGGGAATCCCTCACAACAAAAGCCAGGAAAGGGCGGCCCCAACTTATAGAAAATGGACAGAGAAAAGATGGATAGTATCAGGACAACCAGTGCAAGGCGCAAGCAAAGAAGGACACCGGAAAGACAAAGAAAGATACTGGGAAGTGGTGTGATTTCCATAAGATCCCTTGGCATAACACTGCTAACTGCCGCTCAAAGCAGTCGTTGGTGGCTGAAGTGAAAGCCTCTGAATCAGATGTCGGTTCAGACTCTGAGCCAGAACCACAAAGGGGAAGATGGATCATTGATGCAAAACCCAATGCCACCATTGCTACCACCAAGCTCCAGCCTGGTGAACAAGATGAGCCAGAAGAAGGAGAACGCCTCTTCCATTCACAGATGTGGGTAAAAGGCACCCCGTTGCACTTCATCGTGGATAGTGGTATCCATAATAACCTCATCTCAGCAAAGGTTTTCAAGTGGTTGGCCTTGCCGACAACACCACACCCACAACCCTACACCATTGGATGGCTCTGCCAAGGAAGTGATCTCCGCATTATCCAACGGTGTCGACTATCATACGACATCAAACCCTTTAAAGACGGGGTATTGTGTGATGTTTCTCCTCTCGAAGTTTGTAATGTTCTTTTGGGCCAACCTTATTTATGGAAACATCATGTTGTATGTGAGTCTAGGCCTCGTAGTGTTATTATTACTTTGAACAAGAAATTGTACAGGATACCCGAGGCAGTCCCACCTAGTGCTATTTCCTTGATCTCTGCTGAGCAATGCAGGAAGGTTATCTCTCAAATGGGGAATTTTGTCTTCTACATGATTCGTTCTCAAAATAAGTGAAATATCACATCCACATCTAGGGTCTCTATGGATGACCTATCCACACAGCAAAAGCAAGTAGATAAGGTCGTGGAAGAATACTCAGATATCTTCTCCTCACCTACCGAGGTACCTATGCACTACCAATTCAAGCACCCCATCGATCTGACCCTAGACGCACCGCTTCCCAATGGGC
The DNA here is from genome assembly GCA_000966675.3 of Picea glauca. Lineage (NCBI taxonomy): Eukaryota > Viridiplantae > Streptophyta > Pinopsida > Pinales > Pinaceae > Picea > Picea glauca. The sequence continues at coordinate 213,359 of JZKD02S1733876.1, read as the reverse complement.
CAGTCTATCACCGCTCTTTGTTAGAGAATGAGGAGAGAAAGCGATAGATCCAAGAACTACTCCATAAGGGCACATCCGTCCCAGCTCATCACCTTGCGGGAGCCCAATCATGCTGGTACAAAAGAAATATGGAACCTGGCAACTCTACATTGATTACCAGGCTCTGAATAAAATCATAGTCAGAAACCAGTACCCGATTCCCCAAATCGAACACCTCCTTGATCAACTCACGGGGGAAAAATACTTCAGAAAGATTGATCTTAAGTCTAGCTACAACTAGGTCCTGATAGAATAGACAAATGTATGGAAACCAACCTTCAAGTCAAAGGAAGGCCTTTTTGAATGGTTGGTCATGCCCTTTGGTTTGACAAATGCTCCAACCACTTTCATGAGGATGATGGATGATACCCTGCAACCATTCACCAATACTTTTGTAGTGGTGTATCTGGATGACATTCTCATTTACAATAAGACTTGGGTCGAACACTTGCAGCATATTTAGCAGGTTCTGCACACCCTGCGACAACACAATCTATATGCCAAGATCCAATTCATCTGTGACTAGCCAGCCCCAACCACACTCACTGAGCTTCAGAGCTTCTTGGGCCTTGCCAATTTCTACTGTAGGTTTGTGTTGGGATTCTCCCATATTGCATGGGCCCTCAGCCAAATAACCAGGGATGGTGGTAAGGTGAAATTTGCGTGGGGCCGGTCCCAACAACAAGCGTTCGACGATTTGAAGCAGTGCTTGTGTTCAGCTCCAATACTTTCACTACCAGACCTACAACATCCCTTTTAGATCTAGACATATGCTTAAGACTATGCGGTGGGTGTCGTTCTCACTCAGCATGGCCACCTCATGGCCTATCATAGTGAGACACTATCATATGTTGTCCATAAGTACCCTACTTACGACAAAGAAATGTACTCTATTGTGCAAGCCTGCCGCCAGTGGAGACATTACATTCTTGGGAAGGAGACAATCATCCACACTGATCATAAGCCACTACAGTTCATTCAGACACAAGGAAAATTGCAGAATGATCGCCATCAAAAGTGGTCCACATACTTGCATCAATTCCACCTCAAAATCAAGTATAAAACATAAATCACCAATCATGTTGTTGATTGCCTCAGCAGACTGGCAATCGTGGAACTCACCACAGTTCTAGACTCCTATGGCCATGAGACCTCTGGATGGCCCCAAATCTATGAGACAGACCCAGACTTCGCCACCACCTACCAAATGTTGGGTGCAAATCCAGTTGTCGATAATTTCCATCTTCAAGATGGGTTGTTGTGTCGTCTAGGCCATATCTGTGTTCCATCAAGCGAGCTAGAGAAGCTGATCTGGGAAGCCCACTACAGTTGGGTGGCAGGACACTTTGACATCGAAAAGACAGTGGCGATGCTAGATAAACATTTCTAATATCTGAAACTTCGACAGGAGGTCAACAATTATATCAGGTCCTGCACTGCTTGCGCTATTTCCAAGCCGACCACTAAGAAACAGGGCTTGTACACCCCTTTTCCTACTTCTGACAGGCCATGGGAATCCATCTCAATGGACTACATGTTAGGCCTCCTGTCCACCAAGCGGGGAAATGAATGTGTTTTTGTGGTTGTTGATCGCTTTTCTAAGATGACGATTTTGGTTTCTTGCAAGAAGAACATCACAGCAGAGGCCACTGCCAAGAGTTTGGGTACATTTTGGAATCCCACAAACCATTGTCTCATATCGGTACAATCAATTTATCAGCACATTCTGGTCGAGCCTCTGGTCACTGCTGGACACCAATCTCACCAAATCCACGACCTTCCACCCCAAGACAGATGGCCAAACTGAGGTCATAAATTGAATGATTGTGCATATCCTTCGCATGTATAATTCAAAGCACCCTCGCACATGGGATGAGAGCCTTCCCTATGTCCAACATAGCTACAACCTATCCCTGCATAGCTCAACCAGCCACAACCCCTTTTAGGTGGGGTTTGGATTCCAACCATTGGGTCCCATAGATGTTTCACTTCCCCTTCCTGTCACCTCGAACAACTCATATCCTGCTCCAACTGAAGTTGAAAAAGACACCTGGTTCATTGAGCAGATCCAGCACATCCACCAATAGGTTTAGGATATCCTACAAAAGTCTAATGACAAGTACAAGCAGCGCCATGATCAACATCGGGTGCCACATAGGTTTTAGGTGGGCGAGAAAGTTTGGTTGCACTTGCAGAAAGACTGCCTTACAAGACCCCATCGAAAGCTTCTCCCACTTTGTTATGGGTCGTACATCATCACCAAGGTCGTGGGGGATAATTCTTTTGAGCTCAACATTCCTCTTTTCCTTGGCCTGCACCCAGTGTTCAACGTGGATCTCTTTCGCTCTTATTTCCCACCATTATTGGACACCTTAGACGTAGTAGAGCAGATGACACCAACAGATTGCAACCCCGACTGCATACAATAGGCATCCAATGATCATATTGTGGACACACAGATCAAGGGCACTCGACAGCAAAACATCCATCTTTATCGAGTTGTCAAAGCAGGGCAGCTCCTGCACCAACACAAGTGGCTCACCTGGGGCCAAATTCAGTAGAAATATTCTCATATGATGGGGGAAATCAATGCAATGGAGACCATTTCTTCCTAAGGAGGGAGGATTGATCCAAGTGGATATCGGTGGCCACCCACCTGTTCCAACTGGCTCAAAACAATTTTCTGACAATTTTGGCAATTTACTATTTTAAGCAGTTTTAACTTTCGGGGCCATTTTGAGGGCCTAAATGAATGTTTTTTGGGATCGAGCTTCTAAATAATAACCAAAGGAATGATTGATCCCCCAAAATGAATCTCCTCGATGATACCTTTCCAATGGGCTATCACACGCCTAAAACGAAGATCGTATGCAAACGTTACGACCCCAGGAAGTTGATCTACTAACTTACCCAGACGGGGCCCACATGACTTTTGGCACTTCATCTCCCAGGGTTAGGTTTTTGTATGTATAGGGTTTTTGGCATTCCTGTTTATTGTAAAAATGCCTTCAGATCCTCATTGTAATCATATTCTTGTGAATGAGCGCATCTGTCACATCTCTCCTCAGAGATAAGCCACCACCACTCCAGCAAGCTTGTTTCCGCTACATTTTACAGTTTCAATTTATTTCCTTATTGAATAGAAAACCAATTTTACTGTATCTCTATTATTTTGTGTTAAGCACCTGTTACTAATTTGTAGTCATTTCATTCTTCTCATAAAATCTGGATCATCCTTCCTCTTGGTTGATCAGATGATTGAGAGGGATCCTAAAGCATTCTCAAATAGATGGTTCATATCACTTCATAACTTCGACGTTCAAAGGTTTCCTCCCCTCGAACAACCCTTTCTTCTGGAGTTCCGAACTCTAAACACACGAAGAACTTTGATCAATGGTCCATGTGCACTCTACAATGGGTGAACGTGATATATTTCGGCCTTTGGGAAATCTCGAACCAATGCGTAACACTCCTCAGATCTCCCGGAGTGACAAACTCCGAACCACACTTTATCCATCGCCACGCACTCCTAACGCCAATGACCAGGATTTTCTTTGGCCTTCGGAGCTTCATGAAAATTGCACACTCTCGGGCTCCTCCTGCCAGATGGACCAAGTAGTGAGTGTCAGGTGTGATATGTGGGCGAGGCAGTGATGACACATGGCCCCTTCAAAGGGTGACATGTGTCACATGTTAATGGGCACATAAGGTCTAAAATACACGCAAATCCAAGCAACACGTGGCATGTCAAACATGGTTCCATGTTACCCTGGCTGACGTCAGCACACCATGTCACCTTGGATTGACAACCTTTCAAACCCTCTTATCTCATGGTCAACATTCATCCACGTAGACCTCGGGATCTGCGGCCTTCGTTTCTTTGCAACTTCGGTGTTCGAGGGTTTAATGGTGTATTCCTCTCCTTACTCCCAGAGTAGGTCAAAGATGAATTCACCTTGGATTATATCCAATGGTCATGAGTGGTCCCAAAGCTCCTCCATATCGATGACACTCGTTAATTTGTGACTACGAAGTTCTGGGGTTTTGGCGCTACAACAACTCTATTCTCCTGAAGTGGGACTTCGTTGAAGTACCATACGCGAAATCCTCCGTTGGTGGATTGGAAGGTCAAGAAGTGTCCCTAGCGGAATCCCCAGATCAAAGACTCACAACATTTTGCAACTGTGACATTCATTGGTTTTTGGGTTGTGAATTTGTGACATTTAGGAGTTTTGAACTATCAGAGCTCCAAAGCTCATAAGAACTTAGCACCATTCATACTAGCACAAGGTTCCCAGACCTTAGTCATATGGGTCCTCTGAAAATCCTCGTGCACTGCATGATTAAATCTTGTCTGGGAATATTTTAAGGTCGTGGGCATGAGCCCTTGGTCACACAGGTGAAAGGTATGAAGGGTACGACCCTCGGTTACATTGTACAAGCGTTATACCTCCTAAGCTTGAAAATACTTCAAATGAGGTGAGGGAATAATCCTTGTGATTCTCCCAGAATTTTATAAAATAAAGAGTTCTTAATCCATGCACATCTTGCCAAGGTCTACGCACCTTTTCACTACCTCTCCTGAGCTTAACAGACCCCTTTCTCAGGAGATCTAAATGTCTGGAAGTGTAAATATGCACATGTGAAAATTGGGCCTATGGTTAGAAAAATCATAGTTCATTTCCTTTAATTTGAGGCACTACAGGAGGATCTAGTACTTACGTATACAAATCATATTCGACCATATAGGTCCTTAATTTCTTAAATACACGACCAGGAAAAAATAAGAGAAAAAAAAATCAAGTCATCAAACAAACATGCACATCCTTGAAACATTCACGAGATATTCCACCTTATTTTACCGTCACATTTCAATTCTGCAGGGTGTGAGAATACTTATCTATTACAAAATGCAACCAACTAACTGACTGTGGGTGTTTTCCTTTCCACCCAATCATAGGCTTAGAGGCATTCAATCTTAGCGCTCTGGCCACCCCCGTGCCAAGCCATGATATCACTAGGGAAATTTCCTCCATTACTCATAGATCCTTTCTCTGTCATGCCCTCGAAGAGGTTTATCAGATGCTCCCTCAACATCAAGATCACGATCTTTTGTTCAGGTCAGGTCTTATGCAAGTTCTCAGGGATTCATTTCCTTCATTTCTCTCGTAACCAAAAATATGTTATCTTGTAGTTCTTTCTTAGATTTTGGAGAACTTCACGCATTCCTCCTGGTTGCACATTCCCTGCCTAATGCATCTATCTCTTGTCTGCTTTCCTACACGTGTATATGCTTCATGCCTTTTTCCTCATCAGGAAGGTTCTGGACTTGTCTTGTTCCTTCTTTCAGAAGGAAAAATCGGGTCAGTCTGGGTCTACAGGAAAAACTACCCTCTATGGTACGTTGGGATGATAGGGTAAACCTCAAGCGTTACTGGCTTTCAAAATGAAATAGGCCCTACTGCAGGGTATCATTTTTCTTGTTCTTAATCAAGGTAAACCACCTATGCTACCTTCCTATATATTTTTTATCCATGGCTCGACACTAGAAAGAGGTTTCTTATATGTTTCTCTATCTCTTTCTCTTCACAGGTATTCTCTCTCCTTTTTACCCACAATGCTTCTCTCCAAGTCTGGTTGGAAAGGAACGAGGTTTATCGCATTTCAATGTTTTCCGTCTCCTCAACCAGACCCTCCATGCTTCCATTTAAGGGGGTAGTTTATTGTTCAACCATTATTCATTCTTTCATTAACTTATTTCTCCTTGGGATCAGGATGATGCTTATTTATTTATAACAAAGTGAATTTGGGTCATTTTGACAAAATGAACCCTCTCTACTATTCTCTCGCTCTTTTCCTCTAGTGATACCATGGCCAGTACTTCAAGGCTTCACCCCCACAGTCAGTCATTGGAAATCTAAACAATAATACATTTACATTGTTACCATGCCATAACATGTTAATCATAATTAATTATTAATTACCAGATGGGGGAAACACGGGTGTTACATCAACACAGAGCCTCCTTCCTATCCTTACATCGATAATATACCTTAAATCAACTACAATTAAGGAATTATTGTGTTCATGTGGGACAAGAGGAAGGGAAAGCTTAAATATGACTAGAAGGATGATAGCTCTTGACTTGGCCCTTACATCATCAAGAAGAAGTCTGAAAAATATAAGTATTACTTGACATATTTGGACAGGAGAAAGATGTCATTACTAGTGGATGGGTTTCTTCTCTGATCCTACATTCAAGGCACTTGAATTCTTCAGGGCCCAGGCCCCAGGAAAGTATGTAGGTCATTTTGATTTCCTGCATTTTCATATTGATTGCTCATGGTAGTTTAGTTGCATTTCATTTTTTACTTTCATTTTTCTCTACTTGCATTATTGATTTACATAAAAAATGCAAAAAAATCCTTTTCTAGATCAATTGTCATTTTTTTTTTTGATTATATGGACAAAGGATGAGTGAGCCATCCTACACTTAACGAGTTTGTTGTTTCAGTGTGTGTAGGCACAGTTCCACTAGGAGATGTTGTGGTTCTCATGCACTCTACGATGAGTACATATCCCCGAGTAGGAGCCATATGTTATCCACAATTCCTAAGGAGTTGATGTATCGAGGCCCTCAGGTTGCAGATATGGAGTACCGAGAGACATCTTGACCAACATTGTCCACTTGCACAGATAGAGGCCTGCTTCACCACCACATATCTCAGGTTCATCATGAGTGTATCCACCACATCAACTTGCTTTCGGAAGACATTAGGTCTTGATCCATGAGGTACAAGCCATGTATTATGGTGAGTGTCATTTCGATATTTGAGGAATTTGAGTTTGTTGCGTTAAAAACTTCTTTTCATTATGTAATGTATGCTTGGAAATTATGCTATTTTCTATGTTTCACCTTGGTGGTTGACATTGCACCCTAGTAAGTGGTCACGCTTAGGAATATATTTTCTACTGGGAGGCCCCCTTGATGATTCATTGTGTCATTCCCTACCATAATTGTCAGTTTCCACACTTCATCCCCTCATCTCCTTGTCTTTTGGGATTTTTGGGTGTACTTACCCAAGAAGGGGTTGTCCCTCATTTTATATACTCAAAGGATAATACTCAATTTTTTATTTCAAAAAGGATGATATGGATGATTATAAATTTTATTATTTTTGTTTCAATTGTCAAGGAAAAAAGTAATATAAAAACAAATTAAAATAAAAACTTTGAAAACTACATAATTGTATTTATTAAATGCACTAATATAGGTCACTGACAGAGGAAATACGATGCTAACAAAAATCATGGTCCTATTTAAATGAAGAGTTAATATTCTTGATCACCCCATCCCCATTCTTAGTGATTCCCAAAACCCTTGAAAACCCTATATTCACCATGTCTCAAGAATTGGGTTCTGATATAAGATCTTTCTCTTATTAGTGCAAGAACTAGTTTGATGTTTGAGATTGGTTTTGCAATACAGATACATTGTTGGTATTTTTATCTTTAATTATTTAACTTGAGTAGAAAAGATGTTTATTTGGGTGAACATTGTTCATGAATCTCAATGTGGACAAGTTTGATGATTCAATAAAAGTCCTAGTATTCGGGTTAAATTTTCTTATGAACTTTGAATTAAACCAATGTAGATCCATCTTAACTCTGGATCTATCATGTGCCGAGAGGGATCAAATCCATTGAGCCGCAAACCTCCTTTTAGAGTGAAAAACTTGAGGAAAGGTTTGCACCTCGAGGGATTTGATCCCTCTCGACACATGATAGAAAAAGCGTTAAGATGGATCAACATTGGTTCCATTTGTTATCAAGTGTGTGAAATTTTTAGATGATAATCATTATTTATATGTATATGTTTTAGATGAACTTGATACTTTGAAAATTACATCATTATGAATCAAATAATAACAAAGTAACAATGTTTAGTGATGAAGATGTTGAATAATAACAAAATGGAATGGTTAAGATATTGAATAACGCATATACTACATAATATCATTATATCACTAAGAAGAGATATGATATATTGAAAAACTCATTTATTACATAGTAATTATCTCAATCTATCTATCTTCTTTTGTTTTTCTCTTAGACACTTATACACACTTTCCTATCTTTTCGTATCGATCATATGGAAATTGAAGTTGAAAGTGGAGACCATGCAAAGCTTTAACTTGAGGTAAAAGTGATACCTTGATAAATTTTACACCTCCTCAATTTTTCAAATTTTATATATCTTAATATTATCATGGTTTTAATGTAAAAATACTAATAGATAAATCACACCTAACTAAAACAAATATAGGATTTCAACTTATAATATATGTTTTGAAAAATAAAGGACTTCAACTTATAATATATGTTTTGAAATTGCTAAATTGCTAAATTGCTAAATTGCTAATATAATATATAGGAGTTATTGCTAAATTCATTTCACTTGATAATTTACACTACTCGACAGTTGAAAATCATTTTTTATAGTATTATCGGTGAAATCAATGCACCCCATTGTCTTATGTTATATCATTATCACCAAAATAAATGCATCCCATTATTTTATGTTATATCATTATCATTGAAATCAATGCATCTTTTTTTTTTTTTTATGTTATACCATTGTTAAAAGAAATACAACTATTTATTATGCTAAAACATTTTTCATCGTATCATCACATAAATCAATGCATATTGTTTTGCATTATGTCATTATTGAAACCAATGCAACTAATAATTATAAATCATTTATCATTGTGTCATCACTAAAATCAATGCATTGCATTGTTTTGCATTATGTTATTATTGGAATCGTTGCAACTAATTGCTCTAAATCATTTTTCATTATACCATGTCTAAAATAAATGCAACTATTATTTTGTGTTATATCATTACTAAAATCATTTCAACTCTCTTATTTTCGTAAATCATTTTTTTAATATCATCACTCATATCAAAATGCCCTATTGTTTTGTGTTATATCATTGATGAAATCAAGATTTTGAATAACTCATATATTACATAGTAATTGATGCTGATTTATCTTATTTTGTTTTTCTCTTACACACACATGCACAATTTCTCATCTTTCCATATCAATCTTATGGAAATGGAGGTGGTTAAGAGGCCATGCAAAGTTAGTGAGACCTTCAGAAATTTTAGACCTCTTGAGTTTTTCACATTTTATATATCTTAATGTGATAATGGTTTTAATGTACAAATACTAATAGATAAATTACACCTAACCAAACAAAGTATAGGACTTCAACTTATAATATGTGTTTTGAAATTAATTTTCACTCTGTTATTCACTTGATAATTTGCACTATTTCACACTTGAAATCAATATAGAGGATTAATTTCCTTCTTACCATTTCTTCAATTAATTAATTTAGTGAATCAGTTTTCATAGTATTATCAATGAAATCAATGCCCCCTATTGTTTTATGTTATATCATTAGCACTGAAATCAATGCACCCTATTATCTTATGTTATATTGTTGCTAAAATGAATACAACTACTTGATTATGCTCAATCATTTTTCATTGTATCGTCACTTAAATCAATGCACATATTGTTTTGCATTATGTGGTTATTGAAATCAATGCAACTAATTACTCTTTAAATCATTTAGTAAAATTAATGCATTGCATTGTTTTGCATTATGTCATTATTGAATCATTGCAACTAATTGCTCTAAATCATTTTTCATTGTACCATCTCTAAAATAAATGCACCTATTGTTTTGTGTTATATCATTGTTGAAATCATTTCAACTTCCTTATTTATGGAAATCAATGTAGGTATTCAATGATTGATATTGCATTCTCTTTTAGTTTTCATGATTGGAACATATCAATAGTATAAACTTAGATCGAATGTTTCTTAAGAAAATTAATGATTGATATTGCATTCTCTTTTATTTTTCATGATTGGAACATATCAATAGAATAAACTTAGATCGAATGTTTCTTAAAACAATTGTCCAATTGAATAGACATTTTAACTCATTGCATAGCCATCTCCATTATTTAATCCACATTCATTGCAAAAAATTTGGGAGATCTTTAAACATATTCTTTTATTTACTCTTGATTATTTTGATTACAAAATAAAGAAAATAAGTTAGGCTATGCTCCAGGCTTCATGGTTTCCAATTATAGATACTTATAGAATATTTTGAATTTTGAGGAAAACTTCATGCATCCACTCATAAAATAAGGTTAGAATTAGGGTTTGGTTTGTCAATGGAGTTTAACAATGAAAACGACATTAATAATGTAATTAGAAAATAGTTAGGTAGTAATAGTTACATCAATGCCAAAAGTGATAGAAATTAAATGATGACTAAATAAATCCATATGTTGCTCTACCAACACCCATACAACTAGAAGTGCCACTGCACCGAATTGGTAATAACATAATAGGCATCAATTAACTTCATGGAATGGAATCCATAGTGTGATGAAATTAGATTTAGGCATAGATAAATGATGAAGTAGTAGACAAGAGTAGACCTAACTTATGAAGAATTCTGACCTAAAATACCTATTTAGACCTATTGATAGACATATGATAGACACCTGAACTCTTAGGTGACCTACAGTGGACAAAGGTGAAAGAAGAAATATATATGCTTTACATTAGTTTAATTAGCGACAGTAAAATCTTATATATTCCACTTCTTTTACATTGCATTATCCTATGCTTCATGTAGAAGCACTTTCTATTTGGGAAAGCTCTGTAAAACCTTAAAAACAAACCCTAACCCTAAGCTCCATAGTGAATAAGTGTAAAGATGGCGCATTGACTTAGAAAATAAAGACTCTATCCCTATAGGATGCCACAATAGCGCACAAATATTCTGAGTTTATGATGATTTAAACTCCATACATTATAAGTAAAACGATGAATGTGTATGAATGACACAATGGCTCTATCCCTACAGGATGCCACAACAACATAGCAGAGAAACTCTTTGTGTTGTGCGAAATACAAACAAGAAAAAGATGAGAGGCAAAAATCCTAAGTGAGTAAACTAATAACACTGAAATACAAAAAAAAAATTACAATAATTTCAAAATGAACTTATAAATTGTATCTCACTTAAAATTTTCCGTAAACATTTTAGAGAGAACAACTAAGATAACGATATTGTTTACGTTTCAAAATATTTTTAATTAAAACACACTCTCTATATATATCTTTCACGAAGATAAAGATCTTCGTGAATGAAGGTCCAGTGCGTAAGTGGGAATACCCCTCATTATTGCTTTCCTCTTCTCCGTGAAGGAAAGTGTTCACCTAGAAAACCTATTTATGTTTTGTAGTATGAATCAATAAGTTCTTTATATTATATAGTTTTTTATTTTTTTTGTGAAGATTAATATAATCTGTTTAATGAATATAGTTTTTTAAAAGTTTAATGAATATAGTTTTTAAACAAAATAGTGACGATTTATATAAATTTTTAATGAAATTGATCCATTAACCATTTCTGATCTATGTATCACTATGCTATGAATAATTGTTCAAAGCCAAACATAATTATGCCTCTCTTTAACATATTAACATTACCATTTTTAAATACAAGGATTAGATAACTTTACAACTCTTTCATGTTTAAAACTAATTTTTCCTACTCATTTCCCATTTTGTATAAACTAATTTAAATGACAATTTAAAGTCGATCCCAATTTGTTTTCACCTAGATATTTGAACATATGTAACCCTTATCTACAGTCGCTTCACTTCGTGGCGTAAATATGATTGGTGTATTAGATTTATCCAAATAGTGAGTTTATAAAGATGGGAAATTATTTAGTTGAGAGTTTCGTTGTAAACATTAATTTTAAATTTTCGTGAAGGTCTACATTTACCAGCCTAAGCTTACACAATGGATAAACAATAACGGCGATCACTATGTGTTCTGTGAACCCTTCTCTCCGCAGTGATGACATTTTCCATTCATCCTTCTCGCCATAGAACAAACAAACTCCTCCTTCTCGCCATATAACCCAATTTCATTCAAACAGTATCAATCTTTGGATCCACGTTGAATCGCCATAGAACCCAATTTCATTCAAACAAATCGAGTATTTCGTATCAATGTTTCGATCCCGCTGTAACCAAATGCAAGCAGATGTGACTGGCTTGAATCATAGGGAGGGTCCTTAATGGAAAAAAGGCAAACTGAACAACGCCTCCGCTTCCGATTCGACTCGCTATTCACAGAATGCAAAGATTTAACAATAGGCAAATAAACCCCACGCCCATGTGCACCATGAATTCGTCCTACATTCCAAACAATTCATTGTTCAAACATTTTATACACGAAAACCTTATTGGCGACGATCAAGAGAGGGTCATGGGGCCACTTGGCGGGTTCTGAGTGGGGCCACTTGCTTTGTTCTGAGTGGTGCCACGTGGCAGAAATCCAACGGGAAGATTCAACGAACCAGAGGTGCCACGTGTCGTAAATCCAACGGGCGGATCCAAGGGACGAGGAGGTGCCACTTGCCGGCAACCTGACGGGCAGATCCAAGAGACGCGGAAGTGCCACTTGGAGGCAATCCAACGGCAAACGCAAAGGATGCAGAGCTGCCACGTGGCAGAAACCCGATGGACAGATCCAAGGGACATAGAGATGCCACGTGGAGGAAATCCGACCAACAGATCCAAGGGACAAGTAGGTGCCACGTGGTGGAAATACGATGGGCAAATCCAAGAGACGAGGAGGTGGCACGTGGCGAAAATCCGACGGGCAGATCCAAGAGACGCTACGGTGCCACGTGGCGGAAATCCGACGGGAAAAATCAACGTATGGAGAGGTGTCACGTGGTGGCAATCTGACGGGCAGATCCAACGTACAGAGAGGTGCCACATGGCGACAATCCGATGGGCCGATCCAATGTTTAGAAAGGTGCCATGTGGCGAAAATCCAACGGACAGATCCAATGTATAGAGAGGTTCCACGTGGCTGAAATCCGACGGCCAAAATCAATGTATGGAGATGTGCCAAGTGGCGAAAATCTGATGGGCCGATCCAACGTTCGGAGAGGTGCCACATGGAGAAAATCCGACAGACAGATCCGACGTATGGAGAGGTGCCACGTGGCCGAAATTTGACGGTCATAATAAACGTACAGAGAGATACACGTTCCAAGTATACGTGTGAAATCCGTATAGAATGTTTGGCAGACCGTATGACTGAAATGGTACGGATCCTATCTGTTCTAACTCCAGGTGGCACAGATCCGATGGTTAGAGTGGCTCGGATCCTACAGCCTGACAAGAGACATGTAGAACTGATCCTATGGTCTGTAAGTTGATTTGGCGGCCTGCAAAGTAGTCCCATCTTGACCAGTATCCGTTCCCTTCGTAGCTCTTCATGTCATAGCTTCTCGAAAATCAAATTCAGAGCTCCATCCTTAAGTGCTTTATTTATATAACCTCAAATATGCAATTCTGACTAGATCTGAAACAAACATTCTGAAAGACGGCTACGAGTGGCGCAAGTCCTGAAAGAAATTTATGAAGAACAGCCCCAATCCGAGGTGCTTATGTTATAAGACGTCGTTTGTTCCAATCTGACTAAGTACATATTTTTTCTTGCCATGTCCTGACTGCGTACTCAATTGTTTGTTTGCAGGAACTAGTTACGTTCCTGAGAGCTTTGAACAACATCAATAAACGGATGATGGGACTGCAAGATAATACAGAGAGTATAAAAGACAATCTATTCCCTTTCTAATGGGTGCTGCACTGCTTGGAATTATGTTATGTCTTTGCAATACAACTGGTGGAAATTCACAATATGAGTTTATATGTTACTGGTGGAAATTCACAATATGAGTTTATTTGTTCATGAACATATAAACTATTTATAAAATATAAAAATATTTGTTAGATATGCTTTGCATTTCAAAATAAGAAGTATGTGGGGACTTTGTCTTTGTTAGCTCATCTTAGATTTATTTCTAGGAGTGATTTCTTCACGATCATACACATTTTCGAACAAAAACATCATTTCCTATATATATATATATATATATATATATATATATATGCTCAACTAGCTCTTCTCACACTATCCATTTAATTACTTTCTTTTCAATCTGCATAGAAGAAACTGAATAATTAATAACAGTAATTTTTGCAATTTCTAAAGAAATGGAGAAATGAACTAGCAATAATCAAATCACCTACGATTACACCTACAATGGCCAATAACACCTGCATTGGTCAACAACCGACATGCAAGGTATCTGCAATTTACAAAGCCCAAACAGGTTATCAGACCCTGGCAACTATCATCATGCTGCACCGATATCTCTCTCCTTCCCGACAGAGCATATGGAGGAGCAATATTGTATGGCACATATTTTTCTCCGCTGCTAGGATTAGGAGACGAACAGTTCTAGGCGCGACATGCTCGGGCTCCGTCGATGCCAATACTCGACAGACGAAAGGAGGTAAAAGAGAAATCCTTCTGCCCTCCCCCATAAAGATCTACGAATCATTTCTCCATCGATTTCCTAACCAGCATGTGGTTACTCATTCAGTGGCAAGGCCGAGGATCGGTTTGGCTACTCCTATGACACCTCAGCAGTGTTCCCATGTTTTCTGCCAGGTTGCATCAGCCTATCGAGAACCATGTTAGGTATTAAGCCCATCCAGAACCTTCAGTTTTCATGCCAATACGGTGGCACCGTGGCATCATAATTACCTTAACAGGCACTGCATCAGTGATTTCCCTATCCCGAGATGGGACCAGGAAACAATTTACACTTGTCTTGCTTAGTGGCTACCAGGGAGCGTCAGAGAAGCACGTAGTAAGATAGAAAGTGGAAGTAGTAAATAAAATTGGAATTTTTTATTTTTAAATTTTTTAAATTTGTATATTTTTTTAATTTAAAAAATAAATACTTAGGTAAGTGAAATTCATTTATAGTAAACTTAATTTTTTTTTTTAATAATTCTTATAGAAATTTAAAAACACTTTGCTTCATTTATGTAAAATGAATATTAAGGATTTTAATTAACTTTAATATGAGTCTATTTTGGGTATTATGTAATGAATTATTTGAAAAAGCCATTTAATTTTATATGTGAAACATATATGATTGAAATTTTTTTATATTTTGTCTCAATTGTATTATTTACTTGATTTATTTTGAAAAATAATAATTATTAAAATTCAAATAAGAGTGTTTTGATTTTCTATGAACAAGTATAAGGAATTTACAAAAGATTTAACCTGTAAAAGATGTGCACGAACACGTTTACAATAGAACTATGTAAAAAAATAAAATTAAGTAAGAAGTTATATATTACTTTTCCTGTAGTAAAATTACATATTATGATATTCAATTTTGAATGTGTTGAGTTGCCACAAAGGAAAACCAATTTAGCCTCATACTTGATTGTAAAAATCAGTTATAATTAAACATACTTGTTTGAATCTCCTTAGAGGGAAACCACATACTCATTCATGCATATTATAAATCAAAAGAAGAGCATACTATGAACCAAAAAAAGTCTCTCTTCTGACAGATGCAGAGGATTGACACCGCCTATGAAGAATCTCCCAAAAACAATTAATATTTGTCAAAATAAAACAAGCATTTTGACACTTTTGTGTGTGCCGACTATCATGGTGTCTGATGCATTTGCTTGTTCTCGGCTTCCTCTATGCATTGGTCTAGATTGTCCCCGGTTTCCTCTACGTGTTTTTCCATGTCTCAATCATCCACCCCCTAGAAGTCTGGAGCAAGGAACGCCCCTGGAGATGTTGGG
>JZKD02S1733876.1:176202-196264 GCA_000966675.3 Picea glauca | reverse complement strand
TTCACATCCATAAAGAATAACAGGTGTAACAAGAGTCTCAAAGAGGAGTTTCTTCTTATCCCAACTCCAAAGATCAGCTGATTTACAATTTTTTTCAAGCCCATAATAAGCTTTCGATCCCCCAATAATCTTTTTCTCAATGCTATAATTCCAATTGAGGTTGTGTTGAATATCAATTCCAAGATACTTGTATGAAGTCAATTCCTCCAAGTTGTTGTTGTCATATACAAAGGTATCATAAGGGATCTTATTGGATTTAATAATCATGACCTTAGTCTTATCAGTATTAACAATCATACCCATATTGGAGCAAAAGTCCTCGAGGATTCTCAGTTGGTTTTCAAGATCACGGGGACTCCTTGCCATAAGAATGATATCATCGGCATAAAGAAGAAGATTGATGACTATACCAGTGAGACTAGGGCCGACACAACCTGCTTTTTCCAAGCATTCTTCTAACTTATCAATGTATATGCCAAAAAGGGTAGGGGACAAGGGACAACCTTGTTCGACTCCGATATTGCAGTTAATCTCTTTTGACCAGCCCTCAGTGTTTTTAAACTTAGCAATAACGTTCTCATACATCCTTATTGCAGCAGCCCTCAACTCTAGAGTCACTTTTATCTCTTCCAACCTATTCCAAAGGTTTTTCATAAGAACCATGTCAAAAGCTTTTCTAAAGTCAACAAAACAACAAAAAATATTGGTTTTAGTATTGTGGAACTCCTCTGCAATGATCCTAAAGATAACAAGATGGTCCATAGTTGAATGATATCTCCTAAACCCAGCCTGGCCTTTAGCTATTTTACCGTGACTTTCTAGCCAAATGTTAATCTTCTTTTCCAAAATAATTCCATAAAGCTTGGCTAAAATCGGGCTAATCATAATGGTCCTATAATTAGAGGGAATGTTTTTATCCCCATTTTTAGAAATAGGAACAATGAGGCTTTGCGTCCAGGGTTTAGAGAAGCCCTGCTTGACTGCTAAGTTGAAGAGCTTGTGTATGTGAAGGATAAGGATTGGCCCTCCAATTTTAAAAATTTCAGCTTGGTAGCCTTCAATGTCCTTATCTTTCCCATTTGCGAGCTGCTTAACCTTGAACTCTATGTCATCTAAAGAAAAAACTTCTTCCTTTGTAGGGAAAATAGGAATGGTGTCCATGGCATTAGGGAACTCGTAAAGATTTTTAAGTTAGGAATTCCAATCCGTTAAGGGAATCCTATTATTTTCTTTAGTATTGCGTTTTAGAATTTGGCTCTAGAACTTCTTAGGATCCAACTTGTATAGTCTTGAAAGTTGCTCTTGCCTTTTATTGATATAGTATCTTTTTTTCCTTTTAATTAGGGCTTTGTACGTATTGATCTTATCAAGTTTTAAGGGCTCATTAGAAGCATCCCTAATGGTTTTCCTAACAATTTTAGGTTCTTTATCATACCAGAAAGAAATTTTATGGAGTCCGTGGGGATCGAACCCCGGACCTCCCCCCAAGGTGGAGAGCTTTGGCAAAGGCCGCCCAACCGACGCACCCTTATGGTGATTCATTATAAAAATAAAATTTTGTATATTTATTATAAAATTTTATTTTTGTTATTTGGCAAAAAAATTCATATTGTGTAAAATGTTTTTCTTGTTTATGTGAGTTGAAAACTCTAATCTATGATATTTTTTTACATGTAATAAATGATTTGAAAATTTCAAATAGTCTTATTGTGAAAGACATATAATTTGAAAATGAATATATTTATTATGTATAATATGTATTAACTTGCTTTATTTTTAATATGTTATAAGTTTCATGTAATGAATTATTTTAAAATTTCGAACAATTATGTTGTGAAAGATATAATTTGAAAATTTATATATTCTCATCATTTTGATTGTATAAATTATAACAATTAGATTTATTTTAGAAAAAAATATAATTGTTAAAATTCAAACTATATTTAAATAAACAAAATAAATATCATATCTTAGTTATAAAAAATATTTTTACTTTATACTAAACATCAATTTTCTCTATTCATTAAACATAAAAGGTACTACAGAAAATTCACTTCTCCTCTATATATTAAATATCAACTCTTTTATTCATTTAACATATAAAGGTACTCCAGAAATTGTAATTATGTATGTGTATCATTTTATATATAATTATATATATTTTCAAATTTCCTTCTCTAAAATACATTGCAGTTTGTTTATTTCTTCATTTTTTAAAATGATTTAATATGTTTTAGAAAAAAATTATTTCACAAGAATGCCCTTTCATTTTGTACTATTCAATGACCAGATCTTTAAATCTTCGTAGCACTTACAAATATTTGGGATAAATCCATCTACATTTCAATTCGGGGTTTAGAGTACTTTTAGTTCACATGTTTGCTTTGGTTTTGTAAGTTTTTTCTTTTTACTAATTATTTAACGAATTAGATCTTTATGTATTCATCATATTCATGGTGCCTATATATGTTTGGGATATATTCATTGTATGTACTTACAAATATTTGGGAATATATTCATTGTGAATGGAGCCCATAGATATGTTCATTGTGAGGAGAGTTTTTTTTTTAATAAAATATTAAAGGATAGGTTTATTTATTAATCAAAGAATAGAATATTAAAGAATATGTTTATTTATTAATCAAAGAGAGTATTATGCTATTTGCAACAATTTCATTTTTAAAGGATTTAATGTGAGAAAAATCTATCTTGATTATTTAAAATTATTATCTTAAAACATGTTTAAAAGGCACTTATATGAAGCTTTGATATTAATTTCACTTATTTGAAATGTTATTTTAAATGGATAATTTCCAAAGTGTAGATGTTTTTTAATTATATATAATTTTAAAATGTATATTTTTTTTTGTAAAAAATAGTTAAAAATAATACTTTACACAATATTTAAAAATGATTAAAAACACCTGGAAAAAATGATTAATAAGCATTTAAAAAAATTTGAATACATTATGAATAAGAAGATTTAAAATATTAAAAAAAAGGCCTTAAAAATGAGTGTTATTGTAATACAACTTTTCAAAAAAGGATAAAAAATGTAACTTTTCTGGTTAAGATAGTAAGGGAATCACATGTCACTTACAAGGAATTGAACCTTGGTGATCATGGTAAAAACCATTCCAATTTCCTCCCAACCACCAAAACTACATCCAATGAAAATACACACACACATATATAATTTAAGGTGTACATTGAAATGTTTTATTTATGGTCAACATTGAAATATTTTTTTAAATGTCACATGTCAACTTCATGTTGACCTTGGAAAGAATTACCCATCTCCCTCATAGTCCATTCTAGAATGCTCATAGCAATAATAATTTTTAACTTTTAATTTCTTTATATAAATAATACTCTTACTTTTTTCTTAAGGTTATATATATATATAAAAGTTGGACATTGAAATATTTTATTTATGGATGACTAAAATATTTCTTTTAAAATCAACTTCATGTTGAGTATGATAGGAATTACACATCTCCTCCACATTAAATCTCCATGTTAAACATGATAGGAATTACACATCTCCTTTTATACTAAATTGTATAAAATATCTTTAAACACAATATTTCAATATTTTTTTTTTCTTATTATAAATCAATTACATATTTAAATATTATTTAACAACTTCATATTATTTTATTATTAATTATATTATAATAAATTTAAATATACATTAATAAAACAAATTACAAACATCAATGAGATTAAATATTCTTATAAATAATTTTATCTTATATTATTCTAATCATTTATTTGATAACTAATATATAAATTTCATGAATATTATATAATTATGTTATGAAATAAATAATATTATAAAAGAGATAATATATATTATCTATTTAATAGTTAATAAATAAATATAAAATATATAGTAATAATATGTTAATATGTCAATGTAAGGTTAATGTAATAATATATAGTAATAATATGTTAATGTAAATAATATAAAATATTATTTCTATATAATTTATTAAATGTATAGTATAATATTATTATTTTTGTTTATAAAATCAATACCCAAAATATTGATAATATTATAAATATTATCACTTTTAAATTTAAGGAGAATATGTGGTGTGATATATTTAATGGATAAAAGGAAATTAAGATACTACAAGGAGGTGGTCAATCCTAATTTAGAAGATCAAAGTTACCTCTTAGTTTTGAGTAGTGCAAAGAAGAAAATCAACATTGTTAAAACACGAACAAACTATCATGAGCTACATAATGAAACTGGGTGTTGGACAGCTCCCAAAACACCATGGGACTAGAGAATCTCTCACCTTTGTGACACTAAGCCTTAGAAGATGAAAAACACTTCATCTTGGATTCTATACCCATATTAGATCCCAATTTAAAAATATTTGTCACAATATAGATCTTCCTAACCTCCTAAGTCATCAAGACTATGGGGATGGAAAGCTTCTCTCAATAAGTTCTTCTTCATCATCATCATCCATTTGTTTTATTATTTCTATTTAATAATTGTTATTATAATTTCTATTTCATATTTATATAATAATTATATAAATTTTGTAATAAAATAATATAATATTATTATAAATTTATTTGTTAATAAGTTTAATAGGATTTTCTATTAACTCCAAGGTGGAGGTGCATGATAAAGTCACTTCAGAACTTTGTCAAGCTACAAATAACTAAGCAGAAGCTTATGCACTTTTCCATGTTATAAATTTTATTAGTTATCAGGACTCCTCAATGGTCAGGGAAATCTTCCACCACAATGAGTAGCAAGCTAGCAATCATCATAGCTCCAACAAAAAATGAGGCTTGTTCATTTCTTAAAATCTCATATTACAATGTCAAGCAAGAATAATGAGGCTTGTTCATTTCTTAAAATCTCATATTACTATGTCAAGCAAGAATTGAATGTTGAACTTGATCTTTTTGCTAACAAAACCATTAAACTTAGCATAAGAGAATATTTAAAAAAATGGGGAGAATTCTCATTGCTTTATCCCTAAGGTTTGGTATGGAAGGGAACATCAATCATCATTTAATCTTCTCATGATTCAAATCCTAATACATCAATACTATGACATTCAGATAAGAGAAATGAGGAGATGCTTGAGCCTCCACCGCATGTGATCCTTCACCACAACTTATGTTAATGATTGCAATGATATGTATCATGGTTGGCTCTATTAGATAATGGAGAATTTGTGGCTTCGAATTGAGAGAAAATGTTATTGGCATTCTAGAGAAACTAACCACCTTGTAAGTTCTTCCCCTTTATTTTTGTTGTCTATTGATCAAATGTTTCATTTCAATTTAGAAATCATTTCAATGCATTGTTGAAGAATATGTTGATTAGGCATATGGTGAACGTTTAAGTAATTCTCTTTGTGGGAAAGCGCATTTGAGTTCTAGTTTCCATATTTTTAGCTATCGAGTTATCCTTGTCCATGCACTCCTTTATGGGAGTGCTCTCCATAGGGAATTTCATGGGGAAATTTTTTCTGTTAACCTCCTTTCGAATATTGAGCTTCAGTGGATGAATAGGGTTTCTGGTGACATGTCTTTTGTTCCCTTGTTTAGATCCTGTCTCATCGGTTACAACATAACTTTCCTAGTTCAATTCGTAGGGAATAAGTATGGAGAACATAGATGTTTCAAAATTTTAGAGAATTTTGAGAAGGCATGAGGATTTCATATAGTCAAATAGGAGCTCACTGTTCTCTATGACTTCCAAAGTGCATGAGGATGAGCATCACTATGTAACCCAATATGAAACCATCATGAATTTATTAGTCCAAGAAAAGAGGATTGATATTTTAGAGACACAAAGCAATATGTTACGACACTTGGCTCTCAACCTCCCTAAGGACACTTTATCTACAACATCAAACAATAAGGTATAGATTAATTCAACTTATGTTGATTTCAAGGAAGATGACATGGTCCATCAATTGAATGAACGAATGGATATCAAACGCCATAATTCTCCTGTTTTAAATATTATCCAAGAGAAAACAAATAGTTACCATATATTACATTAGTCTCTATGTTTTTATGTGTTACTAGGTTATTAGGCGCTTTTGTCAAGGAAAACTTGAAACTTTTACTATATAGTATGTTGTAAACATTGTAGTGTAGCATCTAAAAAATGTGTATTTAGGTTGGTGGAACTCTCAAAGTGTCTTATGTATCTTAAACTCAACTTACGTGCACCCTTTTAATATAATATAATATTTTTGTTTTAGTTTAAAAAAAATTATATTAACTCTTATTATTAATTAAAAAAAAATTATATTAAGTTTCATTATTAATTATTGGTGTCTTTCATAAACTTTGTTCATATTAATATATAATATATGTTATCTTTATAGGTCAACTAATAACCACATTAATAATATTAATATATTCATAAACACACACACACACACACACACACACACACACATATATATATATATAAATTTAATCAAACTTATTTCTTATATTTATGGTTTTCAACCTTTTAATTTTGACATATTATCCAATAGAAATTTAATAATAATTTAATGCAGCACAAAACAATATGCAAACCACAATTAAGTTTACTAATTTTATTGCTACAACTTAAGTGACCCTAATGGTTAAGAATGTGTGTTTGGATGGACGGAAACCAACTTTTCAAAACCTAAAACACACCTCCAATGGTAGACAAGGATGACAACAATCATTTATTCATTTTTTTGAGGGTTTGGGGGGCCCAAACTCTGGCTCTAGCCTACTTCTCGGTATTGTTGAAGGAGTTAGCTACTTAGGCAGAGGTTCTTCTTCTCTTTTCCCAAGTTTCTTTCAGGGTTTCTAAGCTAGACCCTTGTTTAGCGGAAGTTCTTAAACCACCATACTTTATACACTGTCTTTTCACAGTTGTTTTGACTGTCATTTCACAGCAGGGGGCTTAACTGCAAGAGTTAGTCTTTTGGTCTTGTCTCCAGGCGTCTTCCTTAATGGAGTATAGGTGGTAGTGGCTTAACTCATTAGAGACGCGCACTGATGGAGGCTGAAGTCAACGCACTCATGGGTGCGATTGATGAGGCACTTTGGCGCATTGCATTTCTCTTCACCTCGGACGACGATCTAACACTCTGTGCGGGACATAACTCCTTGAGAAATTCAGATTTGGGGCTCATTTCCATATTCGGAACGAAAAAACTGTCTACCTTAGCCTCCGACGCCTCCCATGCTCCAGAGAACTCTCTTGCAGAGCCTTCTGCTGGACAGGGAGCCTTTCCCTCTGCCTTAGCTAAGACTAGTGTCGAAGGGGAGTCTGTTAGTGTTCCCCTTCTAAGGAAGATGACCTTAAATCCCTTTCCTTCGCACTCTGTGGTAAAACCTACTATCCGTAACCCTGACTTTTCTTTCGCTGCTCCAACAAAATTTCCAGTGGGGTCCATAATTGGACCGAGTACTGTGCCTTTCCCCTCAGCAGAACCAAGAGTTTTAGGGACCACTGCGGGTGTTTCTCCACAGGTGGTGGGATCCCATAAATCTACAGGTGGAAGAAAGTCCAGTTTAAGGCCGTGGTACCCAAACAAGTCTAAGAGAAAAATGGTGTTAGGGGCATACGTCGGACTGGAGGATTCAGTCCGCCTGGCAATGTGCACTTTAGTGGGTCATCTCTCTTACCGCTACATGTGAAAAAATAGTATTGTAGAGTGGGTACAGTCTTCTGGGCAGCCTCTGCTGGGTTACGTGCCAGATATTTTTTACATAATGAGAGGGTGGTTCGACTTCTGCTTTAAAACTTCTGAGGACACTTCACTTGTCCTGGACTGGTTTTGGTTATTAGATGGAGGTAGTTTAATGTTGAAGCCCTGGCGAGTCAGCTTCGACCCGACACATGATTATTTTTGTATGCATCACTTCTGGGTCCTTTTACCTGGGTTTCCTTTACACCTATGGAACGAGAAATCCCTAGAGGCCATTGAAAATGCACTCATGCGCTTTTTGAAAGTTGATAAACATGCTCTCGTAGATTCAGACAAAAAATTGGCAAAGGTATTGGTTGAATTAGACATACACGTAGGATTGCTGGAATCCATAGATATTGATTGGAGAGGACATCATATCTGTCAAAAGTTGGATTACTTGGGCATTTCTTTTAGGTGCACATTTTGCTGACAGACACATGCCACTTTAGAAGACATTGTCCTGGTTTTGCAGAGGAGGAACAATCGAAACACACTATGCTAAATTTGTCGACCAGAGTCGATTCACTAGGAGTGGATTCATAGGACTTCTTCCGACAGGCACAAAGAGAAAATGACTTAGCCTACTCAGAAATTGTTACTGGTACCTATCCTCGGAATAAACAACTGATCTCGCTTCTTAATGTTTATGGACCATGTTCTGGCATAAAATTATTTTGGGACAAGGTGTCCACCAGGGGCCTGCTGGCACATAAGAATATGATAGAAGCAGAAGAATTTAATCTCATTTTAAACACCGAGGAAGTGTGGGGAGCTTCGGCACATCAAGACCAGTTGGCTGGGTACTTCAGTATTCTTTTTCAAACACACTCTCTTGTGGATATAGCTTCGGACGAGCTAGTTACAACTTGGCGTAATGGTTGAATAGGATCAGAGACTATCTCAAAATGTTTGGATTGGGTTTTTTTATCAGAAGATATGGTAATTGGTGAAGGAAGGATCAGGTCATGGGTGGCATACCTAGATTTGTAGGACCACGCTCCAATTCTACTGCAATTTGATTCTCTTCCTTTTCCGATAGCTTACCCCTTTAAGTTAAATTCGAGTTGGTTGCTTGAAGAAAAATTCTCAAATATTGTAAAATAAGTCTGGAAAGACCCATTATTTAAGAACGAACTAGGGGCACAACAACGATGAGTTTGAAAATTGAAGACCCTAAAACAAAGAATCAAATCCTGGGCAAAAAACCTTAGAAGGAAAAAGCTTCTAAGAATGGAACAGTTGGAGGGAGAATTACATGACACCCTACAAGAAAATTCACAGAAGGGGGGGACTTGAGGTAGGGACAACATCTTGAAGTTTCTAGAGACTGAACGAAATCAAATCCTCCTAGCAGAAGAAATTTTATGGAGACAACAGAGCAAGGAAACCTAGAATAAAAGCGTAGATCAAAATTCAAAGTTCTTTCATCACTATGCAATTTCTAGCAGAAATAAAAAACAAATTTGGGAAATCAAAGATGAGACTGGACAAATCATTTCTAGTCAATAAGCACTCAATTTAGTAGCCACAAAACACTTTAAATCATTTTATGGGGCTTTTGATCACACAAGTATTGTAGAACAAGTCTTTGTAGCTAGACATTTCTCTCGTTTCGTCACATAGGAGGATTCCTTACTTATGGATAGCCCCTACACTAAGCAGGAAATATGCGAAGTCCTAAAGACATTAGCAAAAGACAAAAGCCTAGGCCTAGATGGCTGGATTGTCGAGTTATTTTTACATTTCTTTGATTTAGTGGTGTCGAATTACTGGAAATGGTGGAAGATACAAGGTCATGTGGAAAAGTGATAGGTTATGTAAACTCGAATTTCTTGACTCTAATTACCAAAGTAAACAATCCTTCTACTTTTGGCGATTTCAGACCTATCGCTCTTTGTAACTTGTGTTATAAACTGATCTCAAAGGTTATCACAAATAGGATAAAGCTTATACTTTTGCGGACTCTGTCAGGAGAACAACTGGGGTTTTTAAAGGGTAGACAAATTTTGGATGCCATTGGTATGACTCGAGAATGGTTGCATAGTATAAAGATGAAGAAATCAAAGACGATAATCTTGGAGCTGGATCTAATGAAATATTTTGATTGTATTGATTGGGACCTTTTACGATTGATTCTTATTCAATCAGGTTTCAGTCAACAAACCACAAAGTGGTTAATGAGTTATGTAACTAGTGAAAACTTTGCAGTCCTTATAAATGGTGAGACCTCACCTTTTTTCCACAATGGAAGAGGCCTGAGACAAGGCTATCCACTCTCTCCATTGTTGTTTATTTTGATCATGGAAGGTCTTAGCTTGCTACTAAAAAAAGGACATGTTGAAGGGAAGCTGACAGGGGTGAAGGTTTCTAGGATTGTAAAGATCCTTCATCTTTTCTTTGTTGATGATGTTTTAATCATGACAAATGAATCCTTATAGGAATGGAAGGAAATAAAGATATTTTGAACATCTTTTGTAGTGCTTCGGGTTTGAAGATAAAATGGACAAAGTCAACCTTTCACTTTTCTTGAATTTAAGGGCCATCCTTGGAACTTTTTAAAGAAGTCTTCCCATACATCTTTGTAGATCTATCTGAGGGATTTAAGTATCATGGTTACTTTGTAAAAGATGATTCTTATAAGGCATCGGATTGGACTTGGCTAGTAGAAAAGTTCAAGAAAATAATTGGTCAGTGGTGCAACAAATGGCTCTCCTTAGGAGGCCACTTCACTCTTATCAAATCAATACTTGAATGACAACTGTTTTTTTGGATGGCACTGGCAACCATACCAACCTCGATACTAGACAAGATTAGAAACTTGACTTACAATTTTCTCTGGTCGGGCTGTATAGAAAAACCACATTTTCACTTATGCAGTTGGGATTTGCTTTCCAAACCAGAACAAAAGGGAGGCTAGGGGATTAGAAATATTTTTCATTTTAACAAATCTTTAGCTGCAAATTCTCTTTGGCATGTTCTGACGAAGGAGGGGATCTATCATTCGGTTATAAAGACAAATATCTCCCCCATTGTTCGGTTTCCACATGGTTCATAACATCTAAAACCACAGTGAGAGCAACCTCACAGTCTTGGAAAAATTTGGTGAAGTCAATAAATCTGATCACTCACTAGCTGTGTTGGAATCCAGGGTCTGGACACCTGGTAATTATTGGTAAGGACCGTATCTTGGGCCTGGAGAAGTCCTCTTTCTTATCTCCACAGCTCATAACTTCTTAAAACATTAAAAACATTAGACACCTTTACCAAGCAAGAGGTATCTCCAAGACAAGTTTTTTATCAGTTAGTTGGAAAACCAGTGGTGAGATCGGGCTCACTGGTGACTTGGCATTGGAATGGGATGAATTCTGCAGGGCTCTATCGGGATCAGGAGTGAAACTAAAAAACAAAGAGGATGAGCTTATGTGGACTAAGGGAGATAAATCGAGACTTATTTCTATCAAAAATGTTTATACTACTTTAACAAATAATCTTTGGCATCAATCTATTGGTGGTTGTAAAAGACACCTGTGGTCCTGGAACATAGCTCAAAAAATCGAATTGTTCACATGGCTAGCCATTGAAAATAAAATTCTTACTTGGGACATATTACAACGGAAAGGATGGGAAGGCCCCAATATTTTCCAACTATGTTCAAGTGATTCAGAGACAATGCTGCATATTTTTGTTAAGTGATCCTTCACAAGACAAGTCCGGGATAGGATAAATAGTGAACAAAAGATAAATTCTAATTGGGAAGGGAAATATTTAACTGTTTCTTATGAAAATTGGGCCAAAAAGGAGAGAAACTATCTCACCCTTCCTTCTTTGGTATGTTGGTTTGTTTGGCTAGAACGAAACAAGAAAGTATTTGAAAATGGGATCCCTTTTGTAAGCGCAGTCGTTTATAAATTACTCAGAATTGTTGCAAACTCAACAACCCCAACAAAAGTGGCAATCCCAAAAAATGTCAAGATCCACTTACAAGGAGGCACTTTTGCATGGTGGTTTGATGAAGCAACATAGTCTAATGGTCTTCATTGTGGAGCAGGGGGATTGTTAAGGTTAACTGGAAATTCTTTTTACAAATGGACCTTTAACTATGGAGTTTGGGCTACTCTAAACTTGGAATCTAGATTCAACATTGAAGCATTACAAATATTTGGTGAGTCCAAAATCATAATCGGTTGGTTGAATCACAGAGGAAAACTACAGGTTATTTCTCTTTTGGGTTGGAAGGACAGAATCAGAGAGCTCCAAACCTTCTTTAGGGAGATCAAATTCACATATATCTATCGGGATCACAATAAGGATGTTGATTTATTCTCCAAGATCGCACTCTAGAAGCAAGAAGGAAAAATCGCATACAACCATTGGGTTGATGGACATGAGCGCCCCACTCTCTTTTAGCTTTTAGCCCATCTTATAGTGTTTTATTTCTACATAATCAGCTAAAGATTATGAGTTTCATTTTTGAGGTTATACTTGTTTAGCAAAGGGACAGTCAGAATTACAGATCCTACCTTATGCAAACAGACTAGTACATACGTTTTCACAGTTTGAAGGTTGTATGTAACTTTGGAGGTTGTATGTAAGTGGCTCAGTTTTTTGCCATGTGAACAAATTCTGTATTAATATAATGAACAATTTATCTATTGGAAAAAAAAGTTCACAAAATCTCATACACCAATTTGGTATGATCTTAAAAATAGATTATTATTATTATTTAAACACACAACAAATTTAAAAAACACATAAAATTTTAAAACTAGCCCACAAACGAGAAACGAAATTTCAAAGTTCACAATTAACCGTTCATTAAATTGCAAATTTATGAACCTAATATATATTCCTTAGGTTTTCGACTCTTTCCTTCTTCTTTGTTCTCTTTTTCTTCGGTCCTTACTGTACTGAACATGGTGTGCTCTCCTTGAGAATCCTGCCATCAATCCTCAACTTGACCCTTTCATAAAGAAAATGAAACTCAGCCTCCAAAAGTATCCCAACTGGGGCCTCTACAAGCCTTCTTCCATCGGGCCACCAAGGCTTGGCCCAACATCCTTCACACGGGGTTCGACCAATGATCAAATTTGAAGGGTTGGTCCTAATTTCAGTGAGAAAGGTATATATTTATACAACCCTTCCACCATGAAAAGTTAAAAAAAAAATTACATTTCATTTTGACAAAAATAAATTAAGTTTACACTTCAAAAAAAACAAGTTAAATAACATAGTACAATTCCAATCAAATTTATCTCTAGACTTAAAACAAATCAGTGAAAACTAAATAGTTTCCTACCTCCAAAATATCACTTGATCTTGAAAGAAGGTATGGTATATTAACAGAAGAGGACAAGGGGTTAAATGTGATGGAACTTTCCATTTGCAAAGTGACTTTAATTTTGATATTGGTTGATTTCAAATATATTTCATGAAGCTATTTTTTCTATGATTCAAATATATTTCATTGTATTTACTATAAGTTAAGCCTCAATTTTCAAAGGAGAATCATTCTTCATGCAAGTCTCATAAGCCAAAAACATGCATCAAATGAGGAAGAATCAATGTTGTGCATCTTGACTCAAATACAATGGCCCATACATTTTAAGCATGGATATGAATTCCATAGTGAAGCAATTGAATATTATAGGCCACTCAAGAGTTGTAGACATCCCGAGCCAAGGCTAGATCACTATATATGCCAATGGGTGAAAAACAACAGATTGAAATAATCATTTAATAAATACAGAATATGGTGAAAAAAAATAAAGATATCTTTAAAATCAATTTACAATTAATTTATTAAAAGTAAATATGCTATAAAATATTGTTTAAATCCAAGTAAGAAAGTAACCATTTTTACTCACTACTTAAATTACATCTAATCACCCTATTTAACTAGGCAAAAAATATAATACAATATAAACCATATAACACAACTACTTAAATTACACTTAATTAACCACATAAAAAAATAAAACATAAAACATATAAATAATACTAATAAGTTAATCATTTATAACCAAAGTCATTATCATATATTAAAATTTGAAAATATTAAAAACATGAAATTTATGACAAATTAAAACATGAATTTTATGGGAAATTTCCATTTTTTTCCATCAATAAAAAGGATTCATGTTGTATACCTCTCTCATTTAGGTGATGAAGAATTCCTTGAGTATTTCTTAACTTAACTTAATCTATTCACCTACTTAACAATTATGTCTTTGACATGCAAGCAACAAAGAATCTGGCACTGGTGGAATAGGCCTGAGATGGGTAGGGAGTAGATACGAGAAGGTGGGTTGTGGGATCGAGCAAGGTTGTTTACAATAAGGAAAAAGGGAGAGTTAGAGTTAAAGACATATTGAGTTGAAGGCTGTGAAGACTTCATAGGAAATCTAAATATTTCAATATAAGGTCCAATGAAAAACTTGGGAAACTTGAGTTGAAAGTTGTGAAGCTTTGATACTAAATCTAAATATTTCAATATAAATTCTAATGAAAAACTTGAATACTCCGCGAGTATTTACTGCTTGAAGCAAGAAGAAGTACCTCACTTGTTGGGGCGAGCAAGAAGAAGTACCTTACTTGTTGGGGAGTAACCTTTCAAGGAGGAAAGTTCTGCTCCTGAGCATCACAAAAAAACTTGAATTGAAAGCTGTCAAACTTTGATACAAAATCAAAATATTTCAATATAAGATCTAATGAAAAAATTGAATACTCTGCGAATATTTACTACTCAGAGCAAGAAGAAGTACCTTACTTGTTGGGGTGTAACCTTGCAGGGAGAAAAGTCTTGATCCTTAGCATCACAGAGCCTAGGCTGGGGTTTGTCTTTCACTCTTGATTTTCATAGACCGGATACGAATCTACATTACATGTGGGTGTGCTTTGGATTGGTTTCTCGTTCATTCAAGGTCATGTTGTCAATCAAGATGTGTAAACCCATAGTTGGGCCGACAAGAGGGCTTTTCCTTATAATCCTACATGGTGCGCCAGTGTACAAGTCACCAGGGAGGACTTGACCGAGAAGAGGGCCCATAGAGGATTCAATATATATCTCGATGTGATCATTTCCGCTTTTTACAGTGAGAATATTGAACCTCCTACACTGTAAAATGTAAGAAAAATCTACGGTTCAAATACCGTATAAAATGTAAGAAAAATCTGCGGTTCGAATACCGTATGCTATTTGAGAAGGAAAATCGAGTCCCTCTTGCAATTCCTATTGGTCTATAAGGGCTCTAAATCCATGTGAAAGAGGACGATGATGGAGACAACTAGCGAAGGTTTTCTTTGTGTCCAAGCCATGGTGATTTATAAACACATCGTAGCGGTTATTGCAACTTTCGGTGGTGATGGGATCAACAACACTGGAGGCGGAGGCGGAGGAAGATTCAATGTTAGTTGCAGGAAAAGAACGTTGAATTTCCATTTCAATTTTAATTTTAGGGTGCGTTTGGGGAAGGAGGATGCAGGCGTTGGGCATGCCATTGCCAATTGCTATAAAATATAAATAGATATAGAAATTAGGGGGATGGAAGCTCTGGATATTTGAAACGATGGAAGAGATAAGAGAGTATAGTTTTAGACGAGTGGGTACAATAAATTGTATGAAGGATTGTAGTGATGAAAAGTTAGGAGTGCACATGCAATAGGCTAGCCATCCATCCATCAACCGGGTCATCGTTATTTCTTTGCATTTGGGGTCCACATGTGTTCGTTCTATCACAAGAGGCTGAGTCCTCCAACCATCAATCGCTTCAACATTATGTGAATTTATGTTCCTACACTGCAAGGAAAATCTCGAGCAGATATTTCGTGCAACCAATGTAAATAGCCATAATAATAACGCAAAACAATAACGTATGAACAAGTTAATGCTCCTGCCATGATGGGGATTTTAGAAGATTACCCTTCGTACAAAATTTTGGATTTGTCTTTGCATTTCCCCAAAAATTGACAAAAACAAAAATATCCATTTTTTTTATGAGTGAATAATTAATTATACTTTTAGGACATTCTATAAGGGTGTTGACGGGCTGTGACGGGCTCAATTTTGAACCCTGGGTTCGACCTCGGCGCATGTGCTCAGAGGAGATAAATATTTATCTTGGTGAAGGGCATTTAATTTAATGTTGATCTCGTTGAGATGTAGATTATTGAATATAAACTACTAAATAAATTGCTACCAAGTGAATAATGTTTACTTATTAGTCCCTGTCGTAGGCAGAGAGGGACTATAGCGATCGATAATGCATTGACTACATATTAGTTTGTGCTTTGACCCTAAATATTTTCACAATACCTATTGTTGGAGCTATGGAATTAAAAGCACATAACATATATGCACTGCTCTGATTGGATAGGTCTTATTGTCGGCTTCGCTATTCCCAATGTACTATATGGCAACATATCCAAAGTTTTTCTCATAGACAATATTTTTTAATCATATATTTTTCCTCTATATTGGTTGAATGTCGATTAATGCTAGCATTAATTCGAATGTTTGTATTAGCATTTTCTGCTAGCCGAATATATCCGTAGGTTATGATGTGTACTAAGCATATTGAAATGTTTTGATATCCAAGCTTTGTAGTGATTGAGAATTCCAAAGTGTATAGCGTCTTTGGCAGATGTATATTTGTTGAAATGTGTTGGCACTTATTCTGAGATGCCTGAATAGGCCTGACATCGTAAATGTTTACATGATGCGACGTCCTCCAACACCCCTAACAACTTAAATGTTTGCATACCGTGAGGTCCTTAGAAAACATGACAGTCTTAAATGTTTATGTAAATACGCTTCTCGGAGTACATTTTTCTTCGAAATTTTCTATACAGTTACGGTTAATTTGCACCGTCTTGTTTGTCCACCGCCGGTTCAATAGCCATTGTATGTTTCATCCTTGTTATGCCATTGAAGCTAGATACATTGTTTACTGGTTCGGTGAGTGCTTCTTCTTTGTTGGTTTCTCGGTTGCTGCTTCTTGTTGTTTCTCTTGCGACTCAACCTGTGCTTCTTCATTTCATTGTTTCGGAGTAAGTTTGGATGCCATAGTTTCATTTTGTATTCCTTGTTTGTTGTTCAGTGTTTGCAGTTTGCAAGTAGAATGTTTTCTTATTTGTAGTCGCATGTTCCTTATATGTTTTTGGTTCCTTCTGTGCTTGGGGTGCAGTTTCATAATTGTTGGAGATACATATCTATTGTTCACTGGCTCGGTGGGTCTTGCTAGTTCGTTGGTTCATGGGTTGTTGGTTCTGTTTGTTTGCCTGGGGTTTGCGCTTTGGGGCCCTAGGGGTGTAATTCATCTTGTTGGTGCTTTCTCACTGGTTTGGTCCTTGTTGTTTTCTTTTGTTTGATTCAACCTTGCAAGGTTGGGGTGTAGTAGCGGTTGTTGGAGCTTTTCTTTTTTATTTATTTTTGGATTGTTATTGTTTGTTTGGGGCGCTTTACGGTGTTAAGTTCCTGCACCCATGAGTCGACATGCAGTTGTGTTATTTGTTGAGGCTGGTATCTGTTATTCTGTGAGATTTTTCTGTTGCTCCAGTCCTGCCATGAAATAAAATAGTTGGATGAAAAATTGTGCGAGGATTGCATGTGAAGTTACAATATTCGCTATTTTTTTGTTGGAATAAAGCATATGTATGCAGGCTACATTTATAAACCATGTATGGTAAGATGTGCGGATATGACATTGCATGTTATTTCTCCTCTGCATAGACTAGTGTGCGCACGATACAATTTGTGTTGTGCTTGAGATATGATATGTGAAACAAAGATTCTGCAAGATTATATTTTCATGTCTGGAAGCATGTCTGGGTAGTTTTCCATGGAATATTGAGAACTTGTATCGTGGGCACAACAGTCTGTGTAGAGGATAAAGAACATGGTTAAAGGGCATATCTGGATAAATTTCCAGGGAAAACCAGAAATCGTTTATCTGCGACCATGTAATTGCATGATATTTTGTCGCTTGTAATATATTTTGGGCAGGGAAAAAAAATCTACACGTTTACAACCATGGATAGAGAAGCGCAAAGGTTCGTGTTTCTGCATTTCTAGACTGTTCATTGATTCAGTTTTTTTGTATGCACATATTGCTTGTTCTCCGGTGAATACCAGCTTCCATTGATGTTCATTGAATTTTGTGTGTTCCCGCATTGAAACAAACAGAGTAGGTGGTGAAAAGGAGGGAGTCTTGACTGTAGCGGCTAAAGAGGATATAGAAAGGTGCATGCTTGTACTATTGTTTCATATTGCATTGTTTTGTATTTCATTTATGGTTTGTATATATGTTAAACTAGTTTCGTGCCTTCCTATATGGTAAGTTATCATGGTTACATGTGTCATACTAAGCTAGTTCATGTCTGTTATGTTTGCACTGCATTGTTGCATTTAAATAAACAAAATGGATGGAAAAGACAAAGGACTCTTTGGCAGGTAAATAGACCTATTTATTTTTCTTTTAGATGTATGTCTTCATACTAACTTGCCTTCATTCCCATTGCATCTTCGGCGTTGCTGTCTTGGAAAAAACAGGTTGCTTGGATAGGGAGATGACTTCTTCTCTGCAACAACAAAGGATTCTGTGGTAAAATATTATAAAAGGTATACCAAGTGTGCTGGTAAATTAAATATACAAACCGGGTGGGGGTATATAATATTAGACTTGAAAACGATCACTTCACAGTAATGGGCCTTTCTGCGCTCCCTATTTCTACTTTTCCCATTATCTATTATCCCTTTTGTTTTCTAATTCATCTGCTTAGTGTGATTTCCAAAAATTCCTTTATGCACCGGTTGGCGGACTAACGATTTGACATATGTGGTCCTGCTCCTACCTTATTCCATAGTTACCCACTTTCTCTATTGCGGGTGCTAGGCTGGCAGGTTGAAGATTTCTCCCTTGGCTTCTGGGGGTCCGCGATATACAGATTGGCCATGGTGCCCCGCGCTCACACCCTGTTTACTGTTAAACATTACTCCAGTTAAAAAATTTAGATGCATACAGTTTTTCGGTTATTTTTGTTGTTCCGATGGACAATATACAATGCATATGCTTGTTTAGTCATGATGTTCATCTGCACATGCTTGCATCAGAAAAATTTGGACTAGTGACACAGCCATGAGCAGTCAGTCATCCCAGACATCGGCAGACTGACAAGGCCAAAGGTAAAGATGCATACGCTCTGCTCTTACTATGTTTACTAAACAGATTTCCTGGGTTGTATATTCACCTATGGCATGGCGAATATGATGATGTCATCTGCAATACATGGTTTGCAGCTCGCAAGAGGTATCAACAAGTACAATCAAGACGTTGAACGTTCTGCATGTTCTGCAGACTAAGAGGTGTGGTTGAGAAACTGTGGCTCCATAGTTCATCAAAAACTATGTGTGTACTTGTACCACACTACCATTTACTTTAGTTTTCCTGTTAAAAAAATGTCATCGGGTCTAGAGTTGTAACATCCAAAGTACTATCAATAGAGGCCTTGAACAACCGCCAAAGTTGACAAGTGTTCGTTGGGGACATAATGGTTGTCTATAGCACCTACTTGGACAAGGAAAACATAAGTAGATCCATTATGCATGCTAACATGACAGACAAGGATGCCATGATGACAGTGACACTGACTATTCCTCCACAACTTTTCCAGAAACATGAAAAAAAGATATTGCCACGTAATGGGATATCCATTACAAATTTTAATATATTGCCCAAAACAGTATATGACCGTGGTGATTGCGATCGAATTATTTCGCTAAACGAAACAAGCATTGTGGAAAAAATTCCCATTGTTTGTTCAAAATATCGCTTCATCCCGGATTTGAATATCAGCCAGCTTGCACATAGCACTGATTTTTACCCAATCAAAATGATTGGGTCTGCTATCACACTGGCGAGAAAATTTGGCTCGCAACACATTCTCCATATAAAGGATGGCGAGTCAGACAATGACAAGGCAATGGTACCGCTTTTCATATTCAATTTTTTCCTTTACTTTCGCATCTGCATGTATGTCGGATAAGTTACACAAATATTGCATTGTTCCATGTTGCAGCTACAATTGTTTGATACGTATTCAGATTTGTTTTCATCAATAGAACAACAATTACATAGAGGGTAGATTTCACTTATGCTATTCAAAAATATAACAAAGAAGAGGGATGCTAGAGAAAGGATCTTTCGGACAACCCAGGCAACATTTGTAATAGAGTTGCGAGAAAATATAGTAGAGGATCTGAAGGAAATAGCTATCTCTACAACTATTGTGTGTATACATCCACAAAATCATCCTCACTTTTCTTATAGAAATAGCCTTCA
>JZKD02S1733876.1:163036-176152 GCA_000966675.3 Picea glauca | reverse complement strand
TTGGTCAAATTATTGTTCTGAAATAATTTGAAATCAACGAATATATAGTGTGCGAAGTGCAACTGTCCTATCATACCAACAAGAGGCTCTTAAAATTCAAATTGGTCGTTGTTTTTCCATTTTTGCTTATTTGCTGAACTTGGTAAAATTAATATCCTGGAATAATTTGAATGAACAAATAATAGTTAATATTAATAATTTAGTATTTGAAAATAATGTTTTTAGATAAAGTTAGATAGGATGAGCATCCCTAAACAATTGCAATTTTGAACACGCCAAAGTTTGGTCCTTGTTGTTTTCTTTTGTTTGATTCGGCCTTGTAGGGTTGGGGTGCAGTGACAGTTGTTGGAGCTTTTCTTTTTTCCTTTTTTTTGGATTATTATTGTTTATTTGGGGAACTTTACAATGTTAATCCCCTACACCCATGAGTCTACTTGCAGTTGTGTTATTTTCCATGTCTGTCGAGGTCGATATCTGTTATTCAGTGAGATTTTGCTGCTGCTCCAGTCCTACCATGAAAGAAAATAGTTGCATGCAAAATTGTTACAAGATTGCATGTGAATTTACAATATTGTTTGTTTCTAAAAGTACATGTTTACTATGTATTGCTCATTTCTCCGAAAACTTTTATATCAGTGGCCTGACCAAATTGTACAAACTTCCTCATCTAATTAAATTCTGCAATATCAAAAATTAATATTAATAATTTAGTATTGAAAATAATGTTTTTATATATGTTAGATAGTTGATAGTGATTAGCATCTGTAAACAATGGCATTTTTAGATGGTTTATTGGGGTCTATGGATGCTATTTGTAGGCCACATAACAATAAAACCTCAATTTTCAGCTCGCCAGGCCACGAACCTGCCATCCAAAAAGTGCCTAAGTATGAAATAAGGAATTCACATATGCTGTATAAAATCTCATGTCCATACTTAATAAAAGTATATTGTTTACTATGTCTTTCTCGTTTGTCGGAAAACTTTTATATCAGTCGGTCCACCAAAATGGACAAACTTCGTCGTCTACTTAAATTCTGCAACATCAATATGTAATATTGATAATTTAGTATTGAAATTAATGTTTTTAGATATGTTAGGTAGTTGATAGGCATTGCCATCCGTAAACAATGGCAAATTTGAACCTTCCAGCCCTCGATTCCATCTGTCAATCTGCATATTGCAGAATTTCGAGTGCTACTTGGAAGATACAGAACAATGAAAGTGCAATGTTCAGCCAGCTAGGCCGAGAGCCCCTGATAAAAAAAAGTGGCTAAATATCGAATGAGGGATCCACATATGCTCTATAAAATCTCTTGTCTATAGTTTTTGAAAGTACATGTTTACTATGCATTGCTCGTTTGTCGAGAAACGTTTATATCAGTTGCCCGACCAAATTGCAAAAACTTTCTCGTCTAATTAAATTCTGCAATATCAAAATTTAATATTAATAATATAGTATTGAAAATTCTGTTTTTAGATATGTTAGATAGTTGATAGGGATTAGCATCTGTAAACAATGGCAAACTTGAACCCACCAGCCCTTAAGTCCATATGTCAATTTGTATATCGCGAAACTCCAAGTGCTATTTGGAGAACACGAAACAATGAAACTGCAATGTTCAGACTCATGTCCATATAGAGACTCCGCATATGCTTTATAAAATTTCATGTCCATACTTTATATAGAGACTCATGTCCACAAGTCCTAGGTGCTATTTGTATATCTCCACAAGTCTGGCTGATACTCAATTTTCAGCCCGCTAGGCCACAAACCCGCGATCCAAAAAGTGCATGGAGCGCCTGTCAATTTGTATATCGCGGAAGTCTAGATGCTATTTGTAGGACACCGAACAATAGATACTTATTTTTCAGCCCGCCAGGCCGTGAACTTTTGATCCAAAAAGTGCCCAAGTATGGAATGAGGGATCCACATATGTTCTAGAACAATACAAATGCAACGTTTAGCCAAGCAGCCCGTAGGTCCTCCTGTCAATTTGCATATCTTGGAAGTCTGGGTGTTATTTGTAGGACACGAAATAATAGAGACTCTATTTTCATCCCACCAGGTCGTGAACCTGTGATAAAAAAAGTGGCTAAGTATGGAATGAGAGATCTGCATATGCTCTATAAAATCTCATGTCCATAATTTATATAGAGACTCATCTTTGCAAGTCTGACTGTCAATTTGTAAATCGCGGAACTGTAGGTGCTATTGTAGGACACAGAACAATAGATACTTAAGTTTCATCCCGCAACCCAAAAAGTGCCTGGAGCACCTGTCAATTTGTATATCACGGAAGTCTAGGTGCTATTTGTAGGGCACCGAACAATAGATACTTAATTTTCAGTCTGCCAGGCCGCGAACGCGCGATCCAAAAAGTGCCCAAGTATGGAATGAGGGATCCACATATGTTCTAGAACAATACAAATGCAATGATCAGCCAAGCAATCCGTAGGTCCTCCTGTCAATTTGTATATCGCGGAAGTCTGGGTGTTATTTGTAGGACATGGAACAATAGAGACTCTATTTTCATCCTGCCAGGCCGCGAACCCGCGATAATAAAAGTGCCTAAGTATGGAATGAAGGATCCGCATATGCTCTATAAAATCTCATGTCCATACTTTATATAAAGAGTCATCTGCGCAAGTCCGATTGCCAATTTGTAGATTGCGGAACTGTAGGTGCTATTTGCAGGCCATGGAACAATAGATACTCAATTTTCAGCCCGCCAGGCTACGAACCTGCGATCCAAAAAAGTGCCTGGACCGCCTGTAAATTTGTATATCACGAAAGTCTAGGTGTTATTTGTAGGACGTCGAACAATAGATACTTAATTTTTAGCCCGCCAAACTGTGAACCTGCAATCTAAAAAGTGCCCAAGTATGGAATGAGGGATCTGCATATGTTCTAGAACAATACAAATGCAATATTCAGCCAAGCAGC
The DNA here is from genome assembly GCA_000966675.3 of Picea glauca. NCBI lineage: Eukaryota > Viridiplantae > Streptophyta > Pinopsida > Pinales > Pinaceae > Picea > Picea glauca. The sequence goes on along the minus strand of JZKD02S1733876.1, from coordinate 173,205 downwards.
CCGTAGGTCCTCCTGTCAATTTGTATACCGCGAAAGTCTGGGTGTTATTTGTAGGAAACGAAACAATAGAGACTCTATTTTCAGCTTGCTAGGCCGTGAACCTGCGATAAAAAAAGTGGCTATGTATGGAATGAGGGATCCACATATGCTCTATAAAATCTCATGTCCATACTTTATATAGAGACTCATCTCCGCAAGTCCTTCTGTTGTCAATTTGTATATCGCGGAAGTGTAGGTGCTATTTGTAGGCCACGGAACAATAGATACTCAATTTTCATCCCGCCAAGATGCGAACCCGCGATCCAAAAAGTGCTTGGACCGCCTGCCAATTTGTATATCACAGAAGTCTAGGTGCTATTTGTAAGACATCGAACAATAGATACTTAATTTTCAGCCCGCCAGGCCGTGAACTCACGATCCAAAAAGTGCCCAAGTATGGAATGAGGGATCTGCATATGTTCTAGAACAATACAAATGCAATATTCAGCCAAGCAGCTTGTAGGTCCTCCTGTCAATTTGTATAACGTGGAAGTCTAGGTGTTATTTGTAGGGAACATAACAATAGAGACTCTATTTTCAGCCCGCCAGGCCACAAACCCGTGATAAAAAAAGTGGCTATGTATGGAATGAGGGATCTGCATATGCTCTATAAAATATCATGTCCATACTTTATATAGAGACTCATCTCCGTAAGTCCGGCTGTCAATTTGTATATCGTGGAAGTGTAGGTGCTATTTGTAGGACACGGAACAATAGATACTCAATTTTCAGCCTACCAGGTCGTGAACCCGCGATTCAAAAAGTGCCCAAGTATGGAATGAGGGATTTGCATATGTTCTATGAAATCTCATGTCCATACTTTATAAAAGTACATGTTTACCATGTATTGCCCATTTTTCGGAATACTTTTATATCACTAGGCCAACCAGATTGTACAAACTTTCTCGTCTAATTAAATTCTACAATATGGACCAACCAACTCGCAAGTCCGCCTGTCAATTTGTATATCGCGGAAGTGCAGTTGGTATTTGTAGGACACGGAGAAATAGAGGCTCAATTTTCAGCCCGCTAGTCCAAGAACCCGCAATCGAAAAAGTGCCTAAGTATGGAATGAGGTATCCGCATATGCTCTATAAAATCTCATGTCCATACTTTATAAAAGTGCATGTTTACTATGTTTATTGATAATATGTTATAAATTATCAATATATAATATTAATAATTTAGTATTGAAAATAATGTTTTTAGATATGTTAGATAGTTCATAGGGTTTGCCATCTGTAAACAATGCCAATCTTGAAAGCGCCATCCCTCGATTCCATCTGTCAATTTGTCTATGGCGGAACTCCGAGTGCTATTTGGAGGACACATAACAATGAAAGTGCAATGTTGAGCCAACCAATCCGCAGGTCCACTTTTCAATTTACAAATTCTGCGACATACAAATTGACGGCCGATATCTGTCATTGAGATACAATATGGCCATTAGCCCTTCACGTCTTTTGGGTATATCTTCTGCCGTTTTTCTTTTGTAACCCACTCGACCGCTTTCCATACTTTGGTATTTCTTGGAATCAGTTTCCCCATCACCGCTGCCTTCATGCTTGTTTCCATATATGCAATAATTAATATTTAATGCTAGTAGCTATCCTACAGGAACCGTTAATATTGTCATTAATGTCCGGAAATCCAGAGAAGATTTGTCATTACTACGAATTAAACTAAGAATTGCGCACAACTATGTTATCCTTTCCAAGTATTCATTTCAAAGGTGATGCAATCTTCTTTTTTTGTGCACCCACGGGTTGGTGATTTTAATAAATTTCTAATTCTTAATCTCTTTTCGCCGTCACCGCCACCTTCAGACTTTTTTCTAATTGTGCAATTACTGAGCTGTGACAGCTTATTCCGCACAAACACTGGAAATTGTCATTGATCAGCGAAAGGATTGAGGAGATATTCCATTGATACACATTAAACCATAATTTGCGGAGGGTTATATTATCCCTCCCCGATTTTCATTTCAAACATCATCCCAAGAAAACGAAAATTCTTAATAACTTCTGGCAGCAATTCTCTCCACACACAAAAAACACATTGGAGCATAATGGCCAGTCGTTCCACTATTCCAGGGCATATTCTTACTATTCATTTCCCTCCGCCCAGGAGCAAAAAAGGAAATGGTCCCTTGGTACACTGAGAGATATATTTCAAGCCAAAAAATTCCATCGTAACCCTAGCTGCTCAGAGAACCTGCCCAGTTGGAGTCATGCCTGTCACAGAAGTTGATGCCATGAATTTCGAGCCGGAAGAAGATGATCTATGGATGATGATACGACAATGGATGATGGAAATTCAAAGAATCTTCCCACTCTTGCACCCAAATTGAAATGAAACATAACAAATAGAGCTTCTCGACTCAGTGATGGCGGGCATGACAACACCAAAAGGAGTTTCAAAAAATAAACCAACGGTAAATGTAACAACCACTTTGCAATGCGAAAGTAGGAATTCCAGACTTCCAAATTATTTCGTTCTGGGCGGAAGAGTTTCATTGTAAAGAAATGATATGTTGATGCTCCTAGAGATATATTTCAAGCCAAAAAGTTATTGATTAACATCTTTGAGAATCAGGTCCAAAACTCTCGCTGCTGCAAGGCATTTCCCTACTAGTCATCTCCTTCTGCCCAGAATGGACTAATTTGGGCCTCTGGAATTGCACATGCAAGTTGTGCTACTCAATTTTTTTGGACTATGCAGAGGTGGTTTCATCTAACGTCTATTCCACTTGCCCTGCAACCATTTACGTGTTGCATACTGCGGATACCGTGCATGTGTTTGTCGCAGATACCTTCAATGTTTTGGCCCGAAGAACTGGGTCCAATTTCTGAGGATAGATGTACAATACTTGGTGTTTTTCTTATTCTTTTAAATGGATTTGATATTAATTTTTTTTTGACTTCGACTCTTCGTTGCTGCCTCTTTTCTCGATTTAACGCATATTCTAACTTGCGTGGTTCGGTGCTCTCGTAATTCTTCGATATTGTGTTTACTAATACCAATGTATAATGTTGCAGCAAAATCGTTATTCTTATTTCTAGACATGCAATTATTAAGTTTTAATGCTAACAACCCATTACGCAAGAAGTCTAATACTTGACTTAATATGTTGCACCCATGGAAGAAATGAACACAGTTATACCCACACGTTCCAATAAAATCTAATCTTCAATAAAGCATTTGTTGGCAATTAGTAGAATATGAAGTTTAGTAGTTAAGTTAATATGTTACAGTCATGGAAAAATGTATCAAGAACATATTTACATGCAGAGGTTGCAATAAAATATAATCTTGAACAATGCATTTGCTGACAATTAGTAGAACATCATGGTTTTGCAACAACGGGGCTTCCTTGAAACTGATTCGCGCTTACCAAAACCACCTTCTGCCTTTCTATTTTCCCACTCTTTTATTCCCTCTAGTTTCTCTTCTTGGTTACTTAATCATTTTTTTTTCCGGAAAATGCCTTGCTCCACAGCTATGCAGCTTCGCGGATTCACTCCTTTCCAACGTCCACTTCCCCTTTCTTCAAATTGACCCTCTATTGTTTCCTGTCCCACAACTGGCACCCAAAGTTCTGCGATATACAAATTGACAGACAGACTTGCGCAGTGGTCAGGTCAACATTGCACTTCTACTTTTTTGTGACCTCCAAACAACATTCAGAGCTCTGCGATATACAAATTGATAGATATATAAACATGAAATCGTTCTTAGATCATACCCTCTTCAGTATTACAGTCCCCATTTTGAAGCCCGTCTGTCTGTTTTCCATACTTTGCCATTTGTTCAAATTTCTTTAGTGGATCGCTAGTTTGGCAAGTTGATGAAATATTCAGTTCATAGCCGTTGTTTCCTGTGCCCGCACCCCTTTGATATTAGCAGTTGGAAATTATATATAAGATCTTATTGCTATGCATGCAGTTATCAATTTCCCTATTCCATACTTAGCCACTTTGCCATAATTCTGCAAATATACAAATCGGTCGTTGAACTGCCCCATCATGATCTCTTCGGTTTTACACATTTTGCACTCAAAATTTACGAAACCTAAAATTTCACCATGCAACACTCGGCTATCCTGACTATCCCCGTAACCCTTTTTTGAATCCCGTCTGATCGCTTTTCAGAGATTTCCATTCTTTCCTTTCTCTCTTTCGTCTCCATCACCTTTTCACTTGTCTATAATAAAAGAAAATAAAAATTCTTTTATATATATATACATATCTTGTTTCTAAATATGGAATTACTGGCATTTAATTCTAACAGGTCATCATGCAGAAACCATATAGATTTTCATTAATGGGAAAAAGGCTCGAGGGCATCTCGTATTGATGTGCATTAAACCAAAATTTGCAGGTGAATTATATTATTCCTTCCGACTATTCATTTCAAAATCATGAAATCCCGTTCACACGGCGTGGCCTTCGCACGTTCATGAAACTTCCATTCCTTAATTTCTCTTCATCGTACCCGCCACCTTTGCATTTATAAATATGAAATAAATAAACTTTACTGCTAACAGTGCATCATGCGCCACCAATACAGATTGTCATTAATCAGGGAAAGGCTCGAGGAGCTTTCCCATTCATAAGCATTTAATGAAGATTTAGCGAAAAGTTACATTATCGGCTCTAACTGTTCATTTAAACTATCATCTACAGCAAAACAATCTTCTCATAAACCTATGGCATCATCTTGACAGCAGTTCTGTGGAGATACAGTGAACATCTTTGGGCGCGAGGACTAGAACTTCCACTGGTCCAAGGTATTTTCTTATTACTCAACCTTTGTTGCAGAGAACCAAGTAATTTGGACCTCCAGGATTGCCCATGCATGCTGTGTCCCTGAGGTTTTTGACTGTAAGGACCTGGTCTCTTGGTGTGCCAATAAATATATTGTAGAGAAAAGAATTATTCCACTGCAAGACTGCTCTTATGTTTCTTTGTAACCTCAGGTGTTCTGCTAGATGCTGAAATTGTCAGAGCCAACATTGACGTTCAAAGGAGAGGATTGAAAATAGTTCCTAGCAAAGCATAATAACGGATTGGACCTCTTGCCCCTTTTTTTGCAAAACCCGAATCTAGTTCCTGAAGATATTACAAGCATCTAGGTTAGTTCATTTAGAAATCCATTTCGTGAAATTGCCTAGCTGTTTACAAGAATAATGGGACATGAGTCCACAGGTATTGTTTCCCGCATGGCTCTTTATATTTTGTATTTCACAGTCAATGAACAAGCCATTTTTTATTGGGGCAGGTTAATTTCCTATGAAATCTCTTCCCAATTGTCAAACTACAAAAGGAAAAAGAAATTTTATATGTCATCCTATTTAGTTTTTGCAATATCACATTCCTGTCGGTTTCCGCAACTATCTCTATCCAAGAATGTCAACTGTGAATTCCACCCAGTAACGTTCTGGTACCAGGCCTTGTGGAAGCACAAGGATTCCCACTGTTTTTATGAGGTTTTTAATGGCTTCCTGTCTGTTTTCAAAGTTTTGTTGTTAGGAGAAGATGCTCCCCGCATATCTGAACATGCAACTAGTTTTTTGGACAAAAAGGGGGCACTCGAACATTTGGATAATTACACTGTCATAAGATTTTTTGGCTACACAGAACAACCTACTCTCCTTCCATGTCACATTACGGACATAATGTTTGTTGCAGAAGTAGCACATCAATACAGCTACTGGTTCCATCTGCTCTAAAGGAAGAAAAAAAAATAGTTCATTCCTTTGCCTTGGAAAATAGGGGAGTTCGTGTTGAAATACGTCAACAAAATTGACCATTTCGCAACACATTTTAGCATGTCCAACCTCAGATATGATGAATACATAAGAGGATTTGACCCCTATGATATTTTTAGACAACATTTACAAACACTTGGCCTCGACAATTGTTTTGTAAATAAACACTTGCCCAAAAACAGAGACAGTAGCGACAACGGTCATGCCTCTGATGCCGGCGACATAGAGATAGTGAAAAGCTACACTGAATTGTACACACAATAGGGGAAAGGCCCCAATGACAAGAGTTTTCTATCTGCAAATACCACTCCAAAAAGTACGACATCTCGGAGCATCGCTCCAATGACCGATCACAGCAACAAAGAAATCCAGAGTTCTTCAAACAGAGGAGGAGATAACAACCCTCCTCACTCTAAATTTGATAGTTCTCACAAGCTTCTAGTAGAGAAGAAGGGGCACGTAGAAGAGCCGAAAATTCAGAGTGAGAACATGAAACTTGACACTGATCTTATTACCATGTTCCCCTTCCTTGATCAACCCAGAGATGCCATCCACCATAGCCATCCAATGGACATATCCATTACCCAAAATTTTGACGTAGATAAATCCTTCGCATTCCAGAGCGCTGTTTTTGATAGCCGGAACAAAAAAATGATAATTGAGAAAAAAATGTTAAAAATAAGAAAGGCAAATCTCATTCAGAGGTTGATGTTGCCAAAATGCAGTCGTCCCAAATCTGTCAACTTCACATCGCGACCGGACAAGCGCTTCATGATTCCATTGGAGGCATCGAGACCGAGAATGCCAAACTGAAGGAACGAGTCAATAAATGAGAAGACGCTTTCATTCCTATGCCATTGCTTGTCGATCCTTTGTCAATAGCCATGCCTGACACCCCTGCACCCAATGTAAGAACATCCTCCACCGTGCTCGCATCCTGTAAAGGATATGTGGAGAACAATATCAAAAAAAGAATGGAATTGGTTACCGAGGCATGGAAAAGATCACAAACCATCACTTCACTTGGAACCAGGGCACATAGCTTGCTCAAGCTTTTGCAGGCCGAATTAAAAGATGAAGAAAAATTATTTTAAAAAACGGTCATCCCTTTTGGCAAGATTGTCAACAATATGACAGAAACAAAAAGAAGAGAAGAAGATCTTCCATCCAAAAACCGGATCGGCCAATTGAATGCATGTTGGAAAGAAAAAGTAAACAACCTGCGTCTCATTGTTCAATCATGTGAACAAGCCATATCGAATAAAGATAAATTATTCACAAAGCTGTCAAATATAGACTTAGTCGGGAAAACCAACGACTCCCAAGACCCCCTCTTAATCACAAACTCCTTGCCCTTAACCACACAAGAGTTCGATAAACAGGTTTCTATGTTTAAGACCTTGTCTCTGGAAACGTTTTATAGCATCCTTCAATTTGATCAAGCTCACATCCACGACTGGCTAGTCAAATATGCAGTATAGAATGAGGAAATTCATCAGGCTCTCTCTAATCTTTCTATCGAACTCCAAGAATTAGAAAACGATCTTTTCAACATAAAAATATGGAATGAGATCAATGTCACCCCAATGAGAGGCTACATTAAAGAATGGCTCGAAAGGCAATTGAAACAGGCCGTCGACGAAAGACAACAGACAGTTGTCCTTGAAATCACAGTCGTCAGCGACATCAATGAAACGGCAACCACAAGCAAATAGCCAAAGGACTCATATGTACCCTCACTGTAAGTTTATTCATCGCATATTTCTTTGTTTATCAACCCAATCATTCCAGTTTCTTAAATACAAACGTTATTCCAGTTTCTTAAACACAGATGTATAGGCAAACACTTATACCTTTCCATTTATTTTATTTTGTAGCTATTGCACTCTATCTTCTTTCCACAATCCCGTTTCTTGTACATATTTATCTAATGGTCCGCGGGAGCCCCAATCCCAATCTACATGAAAAACACATTCAAATTCCGATTTATATGTAACAAATTTTATTTTTTTTGTATATTTCAAAATTTCCAGTAGTATGTAACAAACTTTTATTCTTTGACACATTTAAAATATAAATGCATTTAAATTTTTATATGGTACATACTCTATTCTTATCTTTCATCACTCTGTATGACAAATGCATTTAATTTTTAATATGTTACAGACTTTTATTCTTATCCTTTAGCAGTCTGTTTGGAAAATGCATTTACTCTTTTATATGTTACAGAATTTTCTTTTTTTATATATTTCAAAATAAATGGTGCTCAACAATGAAAAATGCATTGTCACCATGCACCCTCTTGGCATCGGTGCTCAACAATGCAAAATGCACCCGCTTGGCATCGACAATTTTTTTAGATTTCTTTATGTCATGAACCCTCTTAGCATTAGCACAAGTATGCTTTCTGTTTTCCAGGTGAAATACGCATTGGAATTTCCATGGCATTGCAGTGTGCCAAGATGGGAGGCTAGGAACTATATCGAAATATATGAACAAAACTATTCATGGCTTAAGTACTGACCTTGTCAATAAGAATTGAATTTCAAAAAGTAAAAACAAAAATGAATCTTGAATTTTAATAAGTGTTCTGAAAACGCTAATCTATGTTTGCCACCTACTCTTTTAGGTCCAATATTAACGCAAAAATTTTAGAGTTGGCGAAATTGGACTTCAATATTCTGCAATGCACACATCATAAAGAGATGCAACTTATCTCAAGGTGGACTAGTATTTGACATTACGCTAGGATAGATTATGTATCTGAGCATTATGCAGAGATTTATTGCTTGTCAATTTAGTGGCATGACAATGTGCAGTAATATATATAGGTGGTGGACAGACTCATATCTGCCGCAACTGGGTTTCTATCGAAAACACCACATGGAGCTTTACTTCTGGGTTGTTACAGGCACATTTGAGCCCGAGTTTTCTAGTAGCAGAATTGCCTTCACAAAAATTGCTACACTAGCAACTGTTCTAGATGACCTATATGATACCCAYGGAACATTGGACGAAATCAAAATCTTCACAGAGGGAGTAAGAAGGTGAAGTCAAATTCAAAGTGTAGCGACTATAATGTACAAATTGGCCAAAAACTATGAATGAATGGATCGTGGCCAATTTGTACATGATAGTCGCTACACTTTGAATTTGACTTCACCTTCTTACTCCCTCTGTGAAGATTTTGATTTCGTCCAATGTTCCATGGGTATCATATAGGTCATCTAGAACAGTTGCTAGTGTAGCAATTTTTGTGAAAGCAATTCTGCTACTAGAAAACTCGGGCTCAAATGTACCTACAACAACCCAGAAGTAAAGCTCCACGTGGCATTTCTGATAGAAACCCAACGACAATAGATATGAGTCTATCCACCACCTATATATATTACTACACACTATCATGCCACTAAATTGACAAGCAATAAATCTCTACGTAATGATCAAATACATCATTCAAGGAAAAAAAAAAGTTAAAATTATAAACTAATTTATTAATTATTTGATTTTTTTTCTATTTCATATTAAATTAAATTAATTATTATTACAAAATCAAAATACAGTAAAAAATAATAATAATAATAATTAAATAATAATAAATAAAAACAAATTAATAATAAGTTTGGTTAGGAATATAAAAATTAAAGAAAATGAAGTTATGAGTAATACAAATCCAAAATCATATGCCCCTAAAGAGAACGTAAAGTGTTAATAGAAAATAAGTGATAAACATAACCATTAAACTTACCAAAAGAAAATTAATCCTAATTCTACATTAGGAAGGTCACAATTGTTTAGATTGAGTACCCCTATCCATGTTTTATCTATTTCTCGATATGTTTATCCATTTAAATGTTTTATAAGAGCATAAACAGGAATGGTAACGTAAACATTCTAAATAACAACGCAATGTCCCAACACTAACCACAAAGGCAGATTCTAGAAATTAATTAATAATATATTTTTAGATATTTTATATATAATTTAATAAGTTGGTTTTTTATTAAAAAAATTAAAAATTATCTTAACCATCATATCATAACACTAATCGTAAAAATCTCAGAACTGAAATGTTTTATAAAACTTTTATTTTAAATTAAAATATTTTATAAATTATATAAATTTAAAGTTATAAATTTGATTGATATATTTTTAATTTTTTGTTTCAATTTATTTTTTTAATTAAATTTGTAATTGTATGGTAATTATTTTAGAGATCTATTAAATCAATTTTAGTGAATGTTTTTGGAATGGAAATGGGTACAAACGTATTTCCAATGAATTTTTGATATAAAAAATTTTAAATTAAAATTTTATTTTTAGTATTAAAAAACATGAATTTTAGGTTTTATTAATTTAA
>JZKD02S1733876.1:133250-154231 GCA_000966675.3 Picea glauca | reverse complement strand
TGCTGGATAATAATAAAGGAAGGACCTAGCAATTTCTCTGGTGGACGTAGCCCACATTGGGTGAACCACGTAAATCTGTGTCTCTTTTGTATTGTGTGTCTTCTGTGTTTTGTTTATGCATTTGTTTTATTTTATTGCTCCGCGGTCCTATTTTTCTAACACGTGTTGGGATTCTCTCATCCAACTTGGCCCTTGAGTCAAGTCACCAAGAGAGGAGCGAAAGAAAAATTCTTTTGGTATGAATCTCAACAGAAAGCGTTCAAAGAGTTTGAAGCATCACCTCTGTTCTGCACCAATGCTCACATTACCAGACTTGCAACAACCATTCAAGATCGAGACACATAGCTCTGAATATGCTATTGGGGTAGTCCTTACTCAACAAGGGAATCCAGTGGCATATCACAGTGAGACACTTTCCAACATAGTCCGAAAGTATCCCATTTATGTCAAAGATATGTATTCCATTGTGTCGGATTTCCGACAATGGAAGTATTACATTTTGGGAAAGGAAACGGTCATCCAGACAGACCACCGACCCTTACAGTTCATACAGACACAAGGGAAGTTGTAGAACGATCGCCATCAAAAGTGGTCCACATACTTGCAATAGTTTCACTTAACATTAAGTACACAAAAGGAAGCACCAATAATGTTGTAGACTGCCTCAGCCGACCACCTATCATGGCGCTAACCATGGTGCTCAACTCTTGTGGGAATGAGACTTCTAATTGGCCGCTTCTCTAGAAAAGTGATCCAGAATTTGACCACACATACAATATGCTCTTGGAGGGTAAGCAAGTTCCTAATTTTCACCTCCAGGATGCCCTACCATGTCACCTGGGAAATATTTGTGTTCCTTCAAGCGAGCGTTCCAAGATGATTTGGGAGGCACACTACAGTCGAGTCGCTAGGAATTCTGGGGTTGAGAAAACCATGGCAGTACTACAAAAGTATTTCTTTTGGCCGAACCTTCGATAGGATGTTGGGAAGTACATCAAGTCCTGCACTGCTTGTGCCATTTCCAAACCGACCATCAAGAAGAAAGGCCTCTATACTCTGCTGCCTACCCCTAGTCGACCTTGGGAATCCATCTCCATGGATTACATGTTGGGCCTTCCTTCTACTAAGCATGGAAATGACAGTGTTTTTGTGGTCATCGACAGATTCTCGAAGATGTCCATTATGATGGCTTGCAAGAAGAATATCACATCAGAAGCCACTGCTAAATTCTTCTTTGAACAAGTGTGGGTACACTTTGGGATCCCACATTCTATCATCCCAGATCGGGACAACAAGTTCCTCAGTACATTTTGGTCTAGCCTCTAGTCGACATTTGACACCAAGCTCACCAAGTCCACAACTTTCCATCCACAAACAGATGGTCAGACAAAGGTTGTCAATCGGATGATTGTACACATTCTGCACATGTACAACTCAAAGCATCCACGCAAATGGGATGAGAGCCTCCCCTATGTACAACATAGCTACAATCGGGCTCTCAATAGCTCAACCAGCCACATCCCCTTTCAGGTGGGCTTGGGATTCCATCCACTATGTCCCATTGACGTAGCCATGTCATTTGTGGCTACTCAGGCAGATTCAGCCCATGTCCAGTCTGAGGCTGACAAGAAAAACAACTTCATTGAGCTTATTCAACACATCCACCAATAGGTTCATGACATCTTGGATAGAGCCAATGCTAAGTACAAGTAGTGACATGATCAACATCAGGTGCCAAACAACTTCCAGATGGGCGACAAAGTGTGGCTACATTTGCAAAAGGAGCGCCTCGCTGGACCCTGCCGCAAGATTCGCCCACTCCGATATGGACCATACACCATCACCAAGGCTATAGGGGACAATGCATTTGAGCTCAGTATTCCACCATTCCTTAGTCTGCACCCAGTGTTCAATGTGGACCACCTTCAGCCCTACTTTCCACCTCTATTGGACACATGCGACATGACAGAACAACTCACACCAACAGAGTTAAACCCATATTGCATGGAACAAGCCACAACTGATCAGATTATGGACACACAGATCAAGAACACTCGCCAACAGAGGATCCAGCTATATTGAGTTGTCAGCAGGCTAATTCCTTCATCAGGGAAAGTGGTTCACTAGGGACCAAGTTCAGCAGAAGTTTCCTCATCTCATAGAGAAACTCATCGCAATGGGGACCATTTCTTCCTAAGGGGGGAGGAATGATCTAGGTGGATATTGGTGGCCACCCACCTATTCCACTTGGACCTACACCATTTTTTCTTTCAGTTTTTCAGTTTCCTTAATTATAGCACAATTTACTATTTTTAGTAGTTTTTTGGGTCCAGAACTTCCAGAGCTGTTTTGAGGCCCTAAACGAAGTTTTTTGGCATCAAATGCTCTGACGAAAATGAGTCCATTCCGAACTTGATATTTGTCATTAGCAGTGTATTCCTCAGATATATCTTTATAACGATGTATCATGTGTGTCAAACAAAGATAGTATGCCAAAGTTACGACCTCGGGAAATTGATGTACCAATTTACCCCGACAAGGCCCATATTTTGGTGTTTCATCTCCTAGGGTTAGGTTTTTGGATGTTTAGGTTTATCCATTGTTCCTCAATAATATATAGCCCTTCGAGCCTCATTGTAACACATAGTTAAAAGGCCAGTAGCCGCCACATCTCTTCTCAGAGATAAGCTACTAACGCCCTAGCTATTTTATTTCCATTTTGTCTGTAAGCATATTTCAATCATTTGTTGTTAATGAAATGAATTTTTATTTCTGCTGCATCTCTGTGTTTATGTGTATTTTTGTATTTCATTGTGTTCCTACATAAATCCGGATCACTTTCAAACCATGTGAAAATGCATGAAAGAGTGGGATGTTAGAGAATAATCCCTAATTCATAAGATTGATGATAACAAAAATTATGTTACCTTCTCCCTAACTTTCTTGATGATAATAAAAATTATGTTGTCTCCTTGATCTTGAGATTGGGGTGAGGCATGGGCAAAGATAATTATGGGGCATTCTCAAAATGTTTGCAAAATATTGACACATTTATGTCAATGTTGCTAGAAACAAGAAGAAGAAAATGAAAAAGTGAAACATAAAGATGCATCGAATTGAGAAAAGGGGGATTGTAATTTTGGAGAATAAACGAGAAAGGATTTGATAATGCTATAAATTGAATGAATAGAATCACAATTCTCATTGTTGTAATAGAAATTTTAGGTTTTGTGATGTTGACAAGGTTCATTTTGTGAAAGTTCGTATCTAAATTTAATCAATAACATACAAGTTGGAAAATTTCTCCCAACTTAATAGAGTTTTTAATCCCAAGCATAACCATTAAATAGTTTTATGTGAAACAAAGAAAAATTATGCATTGTCTTTATGATGAGTTTGACCAAACTTGTATAAGATTGATGGAATGTTGAGAGATTTACATTCAATTCTTATTTATGTGTTTTGTTCCCATAACTTATCTATTGTATTAGTGGGAATTCCATGAATTACATACTAAATAATCATATTAGATACCAAATCTATAACCATGTAATAAATTTTAACAAGAAAACAAAACATTATAAATGCAATAAAATAATTATGAATCAACATGTTTGATATAGTGAGATGAAATATGTCAACATGAAAAAAGGGAGATGACCCAATTTCTTGGGGTTTGCTCAAGGCCCATTGTTTTCTCTTCAAAATTCAAATTCAACAACATTTGTAATTAATCTTACTAATAAGCTCCCAATGTCATTACAATTTACATCCATAACCTATGACTAATTGTTTGTGTTTGTTATAGAGCCAAGAGTGGACACTAAGATAACAAAGCAAATGGCATTATGGTGAGTGTAGGATTCAAAACATGAAGTATGTTAACTAAATATGATGCCAATTCCCATATTGACAAGGATCCACAATGCTCATAACACATGAATTCAAGCGGAAATTTACAAAGACAAGGTGTCTAAGCTTCTTCTTTGTGAATCTTTCATAAAGTGACACATAAAATAGTGCATAGGATATTTATCTAGGTGTGAGCTATGTGATGGTTTTAATGTTGTGGAAGGGTACATCATATTAACCAATATATAAGAGACAATCCTCAACATCCCCCTTCATAAATAAAATGAAACTCAACCTCCCTCCAAAAGTATACCAAGTGGCGCCACTACAAGACTTCTACAAATGGGCCACCAATTCCCTGCCCTATAATCTTCGCATGGCGCTCTCCTCCACAACCCCCCTATGAAATCAATCCTCAACATACCCCTTAATAAAGAAAATGAAACCCAACCTCCAAAAGTATCCCAAATTACCACCTATACAATCTTTTTGCATTGAATGTTTTGCAGCTTATTGCTCACTGCCACCAAAGCCTCGCCCAACGACAAGCAATATCCATCTTGTTGCAAAGTCTTTAAGACTATGCATATAGGATGGCTGTGAAAATACTCTGCATATAGGATTGTTGTGAAATCACGCTTGTGAAATTCCATCTACTACCCCATCTGCATCCATGCTCCCATCTCGCCCCGCATCCATGGTTCCATCCACTCCTTTTCCGACTCCCACTGATCCTCCGGTGGCTCACTCAACCAGATGGCGTAACACAAAACACTGTTAACACTTGAAAAGATGTGATGTCAATCTTGGATTACAGTGACATGTTATATTTACTCCCTCCCCACCCATTTTCAAATTTGAAAAGACCCGCCATGTTCACCTCACTCCACACCTGTGCTCAAATCCCATGTTTTTGTCATCGAAGCATGGCGATGGAAGCTTGGAAGCTTTTGAAGAGGAGCGAATAGTGTCCCCAAAACAAAATCATCGAACATTTTTGAAAGAAACAAGAAATTATGTATCATTTAATCGGCTCTTTAAATGCCATAATCATGTGCATCATCTATTCTGTGGAGGTCAATGTGTGTGTGAAACCGTTTTTCATCTTTCCTTTTGACATTTTTTAAAGATTTCTGGCTTACTGCGAAATGCAGGAGAATTAAAGTTTGACATTTTCACATTTGGTTCATGGTAAACCTCCTTAAAACTTTATCAATACATTCATAAATAGTAACAACCATCAACTTTAGATTTGCTTAAATATTTCTTTTGAAATTTCTGGAACTCTGTGTAGTTGTCGGTGTCTATGGAGAAACATGCGAATATCTCTAGCAGATAGTGTTCCATGATCATATGGTTGCTCTATTGTAATGCGAGGTGTGTGAGTGCATTTTTTATTTTTAATGGTGATCTTTGTAGATTTAGCCACTATTTATATTAAATTGTTCTTTAGTGGCAGAGGAAGACTTGGGGTTGAGTTCCAATGTGGTTCCTTGGGTTTCAACAGGTCTCCCACTGAACTTTGAAGCTAGGACTGGGGCATTGACCTTGGACCTGGACCTTGAGAATAGACATCCTTGAATCTCATGGTACCATCTTTTGAGCAAGACCAATAGTGGCTCTACATCGAGGATCTATGAGTTTTTCAACACCCGGAGGTGACCGCACAAGACATTGTGGGGGAGCCATAATGCTAAAAACAAATTACGTATATAATGAGATAAGTAAGAATCCCATGAAGAGAAGATAAGTGTGCATAGTTTGATCTTCATAAAGCTCTTTCTCTTGTGTTTCCAACCACTCTTGTTTTATAATGAGTGAAAAGGAAGAGCAAATTTGAAAAGAATATTGTTGAATCCTTCAACCCTGTTAGAATGATTACTATTGGGTTTCGACCTATTAAAATCATTACTATTGGGTTTCTTCGCTTCACCTTCTGTTACATCTTGAATGTATGTGTAAATTAAAGATTATTATGTTTGAATTAAATTTATTTAGAAAATTTTGTTAAAATTTTGTGCATGTGGTGTGTTATCCCCCACTTTTAGGGATAACTAGGAGATTATATCTTGAGGCCCACGGGTCCTACACATGGAGTACTGAGAGCCAGATCGAATTGAGCATGGCCCTGGAGGGCCCATATTTTCTCCCTTTTAGTGCCTCCACTTTTTCATCAACAACAATAACATCCATTACCTTCGGCTTGGTCCTGTATCATAGATGGTTCTTTCTCCATGCGGTAATGAGTCTGGGTATCATGGTATGTGTCACTCTGATCCTCAAAACCTTTGAATATGTGAATTTAATTCCTTTTGTTTCTAACGGGTGCTTGGATATTATACTTGTCCACTTGACCATGTCTGGGGGGAATGAAAGGATGCCCTAACTAGCTTGTGCCCATAGGTTTTGAGTTGCCACTGGGGGGATTTCTGAAAAGTCATCGTCCATTCTCGTCATACTTACCACTTTCCATCTTATTTCCCACTCGTCCATCCCATTACACTGGTCTGGGCATAGGTTTGGCCAATTATTTAGGGGTTGTACCCTACCTTGTGGGAAGAATGGGCTAAAGGCCCTCGAGGGTAAAATCAGTTGATGATAAAATCCTAAGAATAAAACTTCGAGATGCTTCTCCCAGGGATCCCCAAGAAAGAAATAAAAATCTTCTCAGCAAGAAACAAAGGGACCCATAAAAAATAATAAAACAAGACCTAGTTGAGGGATAGGGGGTCTCATCACGAGCCAGCCTATTAGGTCCATGAGCATATAGCGATATGGCACTACCAACACATGGTCACCACGCTAGGGTAGTGGCTCTTGGTGGCATATCCAAGAGAAAGGGGGTCTCATTACGAGCCAATCTTCTAATTTCCATGAAATGCATGTGGCTAACATTGTCACCATTGGTCACCAAGCCAGGGTAGTGTCCCCTAACTAGCTTCTTGAAAGAAAAAGGCAACAAAAAGATAAAAAAAAAATAAGACAATACTTGGTTAGAGGATAGGGGGTCTCATCACGAGCCAACATATTAGGTCCATGAGCATCTAGCGGTATGACACTACCGACATCTGGTCACCACGCTAGGGTAGTGGCTCTTGGTGGCATAGCCAAGAGAAAGGGGGTCTCATCACGAGCCAATCTTCTCATTTTCGTGAAATGCTTGTGGATAACATTTCCACCACTAGTCACCAAGCCAGGGCAGTGTCCCCTGACTAGCTTCTTGAAATAAAAAGAATAAAGATAAAAGGCATGAATGGGCTTGGAAGCATTTGCATCCATGACAGGTGCAACTCACCCTATATAGAGGCACCTAGCAGTAAACCATCCCTGCTATCACTGCACCCTTTGCCCAGGCATCCCCATCCACCTCACCCACTTACATGACTTGGATTTAATCCTTTCCATAAAAATCCCCCTTCCAGTGGACATCTAGCCCAATAGGACACCATGTCACTTCCTCAAGACTTCCATTGCAGATTTGTATAAAGTCTTTGAGCACTTGATTGGGGTAAAAGGGGTTTTATGCACATGTTTAATAATATTGATGATTGTTGTTTTCAGATTTCTGTGGTGAGTAGTTTCGAGATTAATTTCCGGATAATCCACAGTTGGTGTCATTTTTGTCATATTGATGATTAGATGTGATTGACATTGCTATGATCCATGTGACCTATGAGCACATTGAGGGTGTATCTGTTGATGTGCAAGATCATGCTCGATGGATAGGTACCACATTGGACAGGTACACATGGGTAGATGATTAGTTTGGACCTCCATGGGGCTAAAGAGCCCACCAGATGGATGTTGAGACCCTAGCAGGGGGTAGAGACAGGGTAGAGTATTTTCACTAGAGGCAGCTGAGAATACTTGTACCTAGGGGGGTTGTTCCCTCTTCATAGGAACGTTGGTCTTGGAAGGCCTAGTACATCACCCAAGAGGTTCATGACGTTATCTAGCTTCATGGATGTTTTGGCAGACAAAAATGGTGGTTTGGCACGTGTGGCAGGTTGGAGAAGCCCAAGGAGGGCTATCGTTAAGCTCTAGGAGGCTGCATTTTCCATAGAAAGGGATAACGCCACCCTAGAAGGGACATGATGTCTTTCTTTTGCTTGATTAGGGTTTAGTTTATAACATTTTAATGTAAAACAATATTATTATGTATTTTGGCCTTATCGACCTTTTGATGACCTAAATTTTAATTAAGGTCATTTGTACTGTATAAGTAAGAGAGAAAAACTATCTTTTTGTTCATCATCTTTCACTCACTCATTAGTGAGGTATGAAATTTGCACCCTATTCTAGGGTTTTGGCTGAAATTTTGAGGAACACTTGTTGAAGGGAGACATTTTTGGATTATTTTGGCATTTGTTCTTGGTGGAAGGTTTACAACTAGGGTTTTTCTACTTGAATGCATGGTTTTTTAAGTGAATTTCTGCAACACTTCTTAATTGAATGGGTATAGTTTTTTTTAGTTGCATTTGTTGTTATAATTTGCTGAATCAAAGCCTAGGTGACAAGCACTAGTTAATGTCCTTGTCTCATGTCCCTACCAAGTTAAGAGGTAATTTGATTTGCTAAAGTAAGATAGAGCCTTGCCATAGAAACACTCTATTCATACACTTCTAGCTAGCCTTTTTTTCCCTTGTTATTAAGCTAAGAAGGAGGAAGACAAACCAAGGTCTAGTGTTTCTACACCTTGATGAGTCGTTTTCCCCTAGGGTTTGTTTGATGAAGCCTTTCCTTAGCAACACTCCACCTTCTAACTCTCTTTTCTTTGGCCCTATAAATCCTTACTTAAGCTAGTCGATTTCATATTGCCAATAAGCTAAAGAAGGAGGAGAAATCACTAAGGCCTAGGGTTTCTACACCTTAGTGAGCCTTTCTTCCCTAGGCTTTCATTGTTGAGGCCTTGCTATAGAAACACCTCAACATTTAACCCTCTTGTATTTAGTCTTTTCATTATCATTTAGTCCTTCAACCTTTGTAGCCTCTTTGACTCCATAATCCCTAGTAGCGCACTGGTCTAAGACCTCTTGCATTGAGTATCTTGATCATAAACAAATCTCTAAACTTTGAACAACCTCTAACTCTTACTAACCCTAGCCTAGACTAATCTTACTAAACCTATTGTTTCCGTCACCTTTCTATGCTATAAACACCTTTGTGCAGCATTCATTTTACTTCTAAATCAATTGAATGATTGGTTAAGGCATTGGTTATAAAGTGTTGATATTGTTACATTGAATGCCAAAGTTTCTTTAGCATTTATTGAGAAGTGATATTGTAATCATTTCTATTGTACAAACATTGATTTACTTTGTAAATATTATTGCTCAATTACTTATTATTAGAAATTCATTGATTTTATGAAGTACTAACCAACAAGCAATATTGCACATGTACAATTTCTTTGTTGCTTTATCTTGGGTAGGTACACTTCTTGGTTACTACTTCCGGTTATATTTTATCTTTGTTGGCTATTAAGCTGAAATTTCTGATCGGGGGTGACTTGTGAGGGGGGAATATTTTACTTATCCATAAGCCTTTGCCTTCTCAAAACCCCAGGTCACCGGGGACATCTCCCCTGGGCCTTACCTCCCAAAACAGAAAGAGCCTTCCCATTGAGGTGACAGTGGTGGGATTGGTTCAGTTACGCTAGTTTGACCTCCTTTCATCCGTCTATTATCTTAACTACAAACTGTGCGATAAAATTTTGGCATCGTTGTCGGGGAACATTGAGTCAATTTTCCTCAAGATGACACTTTTCGATAAGCCTTGCTTCAAGATTCTTTATCTTACAATCTTACCTAGTGACTCCACTTAGGGTGTTTTCCCCTATCCTTTGATAATTTCAAGAAAATTATCTTTTGAATTCACTAACCTTTTCCCAGGTGGCACCTTACTCTCAACTCTTTGATATTTCCAATTTATGGGATCATGGTGTCCTGCGAAAAACTGTATCCAACCATTGATTTCAAAATCCTTCAAGGATACCCAACTCATTTTGATACAAAATGGTCAAACAACCTTCCAAGATTTTGGGACCTCCCAACTCCTCACATAGTAAATTTTTTGGAGTATATAAGCGAGGTAGAATTGGGAGGAGAGGACGTTTTGATAAAATTATTCATACTCTCTCTGTCATCCTTCTTGAAAAGATAGGGGTATATGATCTTTCGTACACCTCATCAGCAGGTTTATTGACTTTACCAAACCACATTGCCAAACGTATGAAGACCCCCTTCAAAATCTCACATTAGCCTTGGAAGACGAAGGATTCACCACTGAGATTGTAGAAGATCTCAGGAATGCATATCATGTTCAACACCAAGAACCCTCTGATATGAAAGAAGAGATTTATGAAGAACATTGTTAACCCCTTGAAGAGGATAAATATTTCTCCCATGATTCAACGGAATGCAGTGAAGATATAACTAGAGAAGTGAATTATGAGGATGAAGCACCAGTAACCGCTCCTCGGTCTGATGAAGCTCTCCAAGATCTTATCCCTCTTGCACAAGATGATGAGAATGAGGTAAGTCATTTTCCTTTCCTGTTTCTTGATGATACCTTGTTCTATGATTCAGAGAATGAAAAAGAAATGGAACCTTTGGACAAGCTAGATCCTTTATATCTCAAGACTGAATATGTAGAGGAAGATCTTCCACTTGATTAAGTTATCCAAATAATTGAAGCTCCTAAACAAGAAGGATTAAGAAAGGTGAGTTATTTCCCCTTCCAATTTTTTAATGATTCCTTATCTTATGATGTGGAGAGTAAAGAAGTGTTGGATGTTTTAACCCCTTCATGTTATGATGAAAATGAGGACTTTGTTGATAATATTGATGAGTTCATACATGTCGGGAAGCGTAAATGGGATGTGATTGGATATGATGGGGATATCATTTACGACATTGAGGATCATTTCCAAAAGTTCCCCTTACAACTATCATATGACATTACTAAATTTGATATTTGGCGACAAGGACATGACATAATTACAAATTTTATTCAGACACCCAAGGATGACCTGATGCTATGCTCTCCTAATAATTTTAGGTCATACCTTGAGGACTTTGATTACTATCGCTCTGAGCACTTAGATATATTCTATGAAGAAAGTTATCAACCATCATTCTGCTCAGATCTTGATAAAAGTGAGGAGGTTACTTCTGTGAAGTAGGATGCTTGTGATAAGGTTTTCCACCTCCCTTTGATTACTTTACCATGCTATGTCACTGAAGGTATGGTTTGGAAACATGTCCCTTATCCCAAGTCTCCTGTAAGACGAAATCTCATTCTGGATTTTAGGGGAAAGTTGAGTACCTCAAGAAGAAGCTTGTTGTCACATTTTTCCAACTTCCCCTTAAGGAATTGCTAGTCATCCTTTCAGATATTGCTAATCCCTTCTCAGGCCTCAAGTTGTGAAGACGTCCAAGGTAGCCAACATTTAGATTCCTCGAGTCGGTCTTTTGAACCTTTGACTTTTCACCATCCATTTCTGAGATGGATTGAGCACTCTCTTGAGAGTATGTCTTAGCATCACTTTTTACCTCCCACTCACCTCCAGGAGCTAGACCTTACAGTTTCCATTGATACGATACATTTTCTAACTCATGTTATTGTTGTGCTTAACTTATCACTATTTTGGATTATGATGAAGCACAAAGGAAGGTATTGTGGGACGTTGTTGGATGGGTTTCACTGATCGTTTGACCACATCTAACATCCAACCAACAGGTAAGTACAGGTAAGTAGGTAGGAATTTTGCATTCATTGGATATACCATTGCATTGCATACTAGAGTAGCTTGCTTTCACACTTGTACATATGATTTCTTTTATTTCAGTCTTATATATATATGAGTTGGGGTGATATCACCACCCCAAATGACTACTGATAGTGCTATTGAGATCAAGTAGGTTACAGGTTATGCCAGAGATCCTGAGGTTCTCATGCACTCTATGGTGAGCACATGTCCCCGAGTTAGAGCCAGATGTTATCCCCCACTTTTAGGGATAACTAGGAGATTATGTATCAAGGCCCATAGGTCCTAGACATGGAGTACCGAGAGCTAGATCGACTTGAGCATGGCCCTGTAGGGCCCATCGTTTCTCCCTTTCAGTGCCTCCACTTTGTCAAAAACAACAACAACATCCATCACATTCGGCTTGGTCCTGTATAAGAGATGGTTCTTGCTCCATGAGGTAATGAGTCCAGGCATCATGGTATGTGTCACTCTGATCCTCAAAACCTTTGAATATGTGAATTTAATTCCTTTTGTTTCTAACGGGTGCTTGGATCTTATACTTGTCCACTTGACCATGTATAGGGGAATGACAGGATGCCCTAGCAAGCTTGTGCCCATAGGTTTTGAGTTTCCACTGGGGGGATTTCTGAAAAGTCATCGTCCGTTCCTGTCATACTTACCACTTTCCATCTTATTTCCCGCTCCTCCATCCCATTACACTAGTCTGGGCATAGAATTGGCCAATTATTTAGGGGTTGTACCCTACCTTGTGGGAAGAAGGGCTAAAGGCATGGAGGGTAAAAGTAGTTGACGATAAAATCCTAGTAATAAAACCTGGAGATTCTTCGCCCAGGGATCCCCGAGAAAGCAATAAAAATATTCTCAGCAAGAAACAAAGAGAGCCATAAAAAATAATAAAACAAGACCTGGTTGAGGGATAGGGGGTCTCATCACGAGCGAGCCTATTAGGTCCATGAGCATATAGCGGTATGACACTACCAAAATCCATGCTAGATTAGTGGCTCTTGGTGGCATATCCAAGAGAAAAGGGGTCTCATTACAAGCCAGCCTTATCATTTCGGTGAAATGCTTGTGGCTAACATTTCCACCACTGGTCACCAAGCCAGGGCAGTGTCCCCTCACTAGCTTCTTGAAAGAAAAAAGAAACAAAAATAAGACAAGGCCTAGTTAGAGGATAGGGGGTCTCATTACGAGCCAACCTATTAGGTCCATGAGCATCTAGCGGTATGACACTACCAACATCTGATCACCACGACAAGGTAGTGTCTCTTGGTGGCATAGCCAAGAGAAAGGGGGTCTCATCATGAGCCAGCCTTCTCATTTCCGTGAAATGCTTGTGGCTAACATTGCCACCACTAGTCACCAAGCTAGGGTAGTGTCCCTAGACTAGCTTCTTGAAAGAAAAATAATAAAGATAAATGGCATGAATGGGATTGGAAACATTTGCATCCATGACAGGTGCAACTCACCCTATACAGAGGCATCCACCAGTAAGCCATTCCTGGTATCACTGCACCCTTTACCCAAGCATCCCCATCCACCTCACCCACTTACATGACATAGAATTTAATCCTTTCCAGAAACATCCCTCTTCCAGTGGACACTAGCCCAATAGGATGCCCTATCACTTCCTCCAAACTTGCATTGCATATTTGTATAAAGTGTTTGAGCACTTGACTAGGGTAAAAGGGGTTTTATGCACATGTTTAATAATATTGATGATTAGATGTGATTGACATTTCTATGATCCATGTGACTTATGAGCCCAAGGAGGGCGTATCTGTTGATGTGCAGGATCATGCCCAATGGACAGGTACACATGGGGATATGATTAGTTCGGACCTCCAGGGAGCTGAAGAGCCCAAAAGATGGATGTTGAGACCCCGGAAGGGGGCAGAGACAGGGCATAGTGTTTGTGCCAGGGAAGAGTAGAAGGATCCACCAGAGGCAACTGAGCAGACCTGTACCTAGGGGGGTTGTTCCCTCTTCATAGGAACTTTGGCCTTGGTAGGCTGAGGACGTCACTGAGGAGGTTCATGATGTTATCCAGCTTCATGGACATTTTGGCAGACATACATGGCAGTTTGACACATGTGGCAAGTTGGAAAAGCCCAAGGAGGGCTAACGTTTTTCTCTAGGAGGTTTCATTTTCCCTAGAAAGGGATAATTTCACCCTAGAAGGGGCATGACGTCTTGATTTTGCTTGATTAGGGTTTAGTTTATAACATTTTAATGTAAAACAATATTATTGTGTATTTTGGCCTTGTCGGCCTTTTGATGACCTAAATTTTAATTAAGGTCATTTGTATTGTATAAGTAAGAGAGAAAAACTCTCATTTTTTTCATCATCTTTCACTCACTCATTAGTGAGGTCTGAAATTTGCTCCCTATTCTAGGGTTTTGGCTGAAATTTTGAGGCGCACTTGTTGAAGGAAGACATTTTTGGACTATTTTGGCATTTCTTCTTGGTGGAAGGTTTACAACTAGGGTTTTTCTATTTGAATGCATGGTTTATGTAAGTGAATTTCTGCAACACTTCTTAATTGAATGGTTATAGTTTTGTTTACTTGCATTTGTTGTCATAATTTGTTGAATCAAACCCTGGGTGACAAGCACTAGTTAATGTCCTTGTCTCATGTCCCTACCAAGTTAAGAACTAATTTGATTTGTCGAAGTAAGATAGAACCTTGCCATAGCAACACTCTATCCATACACTTCTAGCTAGCCATTTTTTCCCTTCTTATTGAGCTAAGAAGGAGGAAGATGCATCAAGGCCTAAGGTTTCTACACCTTAATGAGTCGTTTTCCCCTACGGTTTGTTTGATGAAGCCTTGCCTTAGCAACTCTTCACCTTTTAAATCTCTTGTCTTTAGCCCTATAAATTCTTACTTAATATAGCCGATTTCATCTTGCCAATAAGCTAAATAAGGAGGAGAAAACACTAAGGCCTAGGGTTTCTACACCTTAGTGAGCCTTTCTCCCCTAGGGTTTCATTGTTGAGGCCTTGCTATAGAAACACCTCAACATTTAACCCTCTTGTATTTAGTCTTTTCATTATCATTTATTCCTTCAACCTTTGCAGCCTCTTTGACTCCATAAGCCCTAATAGTGCACTGGTCTAAGACCTCCTACATTGAGTATCTTGATCACAAACAAATCTCTAAACTTTGAACAACCTCTAACTCTTACTAACCCTAGCCTAGAATAATCTTACTAACCCTATTGTTGTCGTCATCTTTCTATGTTATAAACACCTTTGTGCAGCATTGGTTTTACTTCTAAAGCAATTGAATGATTGGTTAAGGCATTGTTTAAAAAGTGTTGATATTGTTACATTGAATGCCAAAGTTTCTTTAGCATTTATTGAGAAGTGATATTGTAATCATTTCTATTGTACAAAAATTGATTTACTTCGTCAATATTATTGCTTAATTTCTTATTATCAGAAAGTCATTGATTATATTAAGTACTAACCAACAAGCAAGCTTGCACATGTATAATTTATTTGTTTATTTGTCTCGGGTAGGTACACTTCTTGGTTACTACTTCCAGTTATCTTTTATATTTGTTGGCTATTAAGCCCGACTTTCTTATCGGTGGTGACTTGTGACGGGGGAATATTTTACGTAGCCATAATCCTTTGCCTTCTCAAAACCCCAGGTCACTGGGGACGTCTCCCCTGGGCCTTACCTCCCTAAATATAAAGAGCCTTCCCATTGAGGTGACAGTGGTGGGATTGGTTCAGTTACGCCAGTTTGACCTCCTTTCATCCATATATTATCTTAACTACAAATTGTGCGATAACAGTTTGGCGCCGTTGTCAAGGAACACTTAGTCAATTCTCCTCAAGACAACACTTTTCGGTAAGCCT
Source organism: Picea glauca (assembly GCA_000966675.3). NCBI lineage: Eukaryota > Viridiplantae > Streptophyta > Pinopsida > Pinales > Pinaceae > Picea > Picea glauca. The sequence continues at coordinate 138,737 of JZKD02S1733876.1, read as the reverse complement.
TACCTCAAGATTCTTAATCTTACAAGCTTACCCGGAGACTCCACTTAGGGAGTTTTCCCTTATCCTTTGTTAATTTCAAGCAAATTTTCTTGCGACTCCACTAACATTTTCCCAAGTGCCAACTTACTCTCAACTCTGTGATATTTCTGAGTTATGGGATCATGGTGTCCTGGGAACAACTGTATCCAATTATTGATTTCAAAATCCTTCAAGGATACCCTACCCATTTTGTTACAAAATGGTCAAAAAACTTTCCAAGATTTTGGGGCCTCCCAACTCCTCACATCGTAAATTTTTTGGAGTATATAAGTGAGGTAGAATTGGGAGGGGAGGATGTTCTAATAAACTTATTCATACTCTCTCTGCCATCCTTCTTTCAATATTGGTTTAAGGGTTTTTTCAAAGATAGGGGTATATGATCTTTCGTACACTTCATCAGTAGGTTTATTGACTTTACCAAACCACATTGCCAAACTTATGAAGATGCCCTTCAAAATATCACAATAGCCTTGGAAGACGAAGGATTCACCACTGAGATTGTAGAATATCTCATGAATGCATATCATGTTCAACACCAAGAACCCTCTGATATGAAGGAAGAGATTTATGAAGAACATTGTCAACCCCTTGAAGAGGAGAAATCTTTCTCCCATGATTTAACAGAATGCAGTGAAGATATAACTAGAGAAGTGAATTATGAGGTTGAAGCATCAATAACCGCTCCTCAGTCTGATGAAGCTCTCCAAGATCCTATCCCTCATGCACAAGATGGAGAGAATGAGGTAAGTCATTTTCCTTTCCATCTTTTTGATGATACCTTGTTCTATGATTCAGAGAATGAAAAAGAAATGGAACCTTTGGACAAGCTAGATCCTCTATATCTCAAGACTGAAGATGTAGATGCAGATCTTCCACTTGATGAAGTTATCCAAATACTTGAAGCTTCTGAACAGGAAGGATTAAGCAAGGTGAGTTATTTCCCCTTCCAAATTTTTAATGATTCTTTATCTTATGATGTGGAGAGTAAAGAAGTGTTGGATGTTTTAACACGTTCATGTTATGATGAAAATGAGGACTTTTTTGATAATATTGATGAATTCATACATGTTGGGAAGCGTAAATGGGATGTGATTGGATATGATCGGGATCCCATTTACGACATTGAGGATCATTTCCAAAAGTTTCCCTTACAACTATCATATGACATTACTAAATTTGATATTTGGCAACAAAAACATGACATAATTACCAATTTTATTCAGACACCCAAGGATGACTTGATGCTATGCTCTCCTAATAATTTTTGGCCATACCTTGAGGACTTTGATGACTATCCCTCTGAACACTTAGATCTATTCTATGAAGAAAGTTATCAACCATCATTCTGCTTAGATCTTGATAAAAGTGAGGAGGTTACTTCTGTGAAGCAGGACGCTTTGTTGACGATTGAAAACATCAATGTAATTTCTCCCGCAAAGTGCTGCTAAGCCTATTATTATATAAGACTAAATAATGATAGTAGGTGGGACCCCCTTGAAATTTTGAAGATCAGGTTTGTTCATTTTCAATGTTATGATGACGTGCTACAAATTTTTACATGGTTGATGAGAATATGGTTGTCGTTGATATCAGTTAAGTTTTGAGATGTTGTTTCTTCATGATACTACAACCTGCTATTCATTTATGGTATTTGTTCTTCTCGCACCTGTACAACAAAAATATTAGTGAAAATTGTAGAAAGGAATTTTGAGGAAAAGAAAAATACTATATCTAATGAAAAAGAGACCTAGCTCTGCAATACTATATGCATGAAAATACTTGTTGATAGTGGTTAAGTCCTAGCTAACAAAGAAATGACTACGAAATATTGTTAAGTTACATTTTATATGCATATGGTGGAAATTTTGGTGTCACATTTGGCAAGGTGATAATGCATTGGTTATGCATTGCTTAATGGAATTGGTAGCTGATATACATATGTTATAACGTTGGTGGTTCATGGAAGTGATGGCTTGCGTTTTTTATGGTGATTATGCTATGTTTCGGGTTGATGTTGATAACGCTATTTGGTTATGATTCTATACATGATCGTTTATATTGTGTAGTGGTCAAGCGATTTATTTGAGTTATATAGGAAATGTAAACATAGGTGGCACATTTGGCAAGGTGATTGCAAATGGTTGAATTATTATGTGGATTTGGATTATGCTATGGTTTAAATGTGTTGATACTATCAATGCAATGGTTGATTAATGGTGTTAATGGAAGGCTCGCTGGCATGTACTATGGATTAAATGAGATGAGGGTGGAGGTGATGTGCATTTACTGCACGTCACCTTTACCCTTCCCGTTGGCCGCCACCCTAGTTGGACTATTGTTTGATCTTTCTGTTGTGTTCACGCTCTGGATTTTTAGTAGGGTGAAACCCTGGACCACCCCTCATATTAAGGATTTCAATTAACATGTATGTCTCTTTTGTCCATTCTTGACTTCACTCTACTTATGAAATTATTTCGGCTTAGTTGTGTGGGTTTGTGTTTGTCCTGAGTGCTGCAGCTGTGTGGAATTTTGGATTTAAATGGAAAATAGATGGTTCATATTTTATCAGTTAAATTCGTTGGATTGTTAGCCTTCCTGGGTGATAGTTCCTTATTACCACTACGTGTTAGTTGAAGGGTTTTTGGATGGATGATTGTCTTCACGGTTATTGTGTTTAATTAAGAGCCATGTTTTCTTGTTTCGTCCTTGCCAAGGGACTGTCTCCCATACACAAGCACCACAACCCCTTATGCGTACACCTTCAACCTCAAAGTCTCACTGAATTTAGTTTCATTCCTTCTGTGAAGGCTACTGTGCAAACCCTTAACCCTCCAGGCTAGGGTTGCATAGGGAAACTGTCGCGCTTATCAAGTGGTTTCCAGTTATTGTGGTCTATCACCTTGAGTATGGGCTCACCCGTGGGTCGTATATGCATCATGTTGGTATGGATTCCCGTCACTGCCTCTATGATATTAGCATAAACCTTACATTGCTATTTTATTTTTAAGGTCACAGTCACCCGCCTTATGCTAAGTAACTCAATGATTTTAATGGAAGGGCCTCTACCCTGTGTCGATTGGATTCCTGGTTATGCATAGCTACCATGGCTTGTTTGGTTGGTTGTTCCTCTACCACAGTGGCATTTTTTAGTTGATATACAATCACTAATATTCACACTTTTGATGTTTTGGTTGATGGTTGGCATTGGTTACGAATATTGGGGTTGCTCACGCAGATCGTGTTCTGTATAGGTTGTTTTGCAAAGTAAATTATTGGACTGGGTATATCTATTTCATCTTCTGTTGTTGGTTGAATAAACCTGAGTGCGCACAGCTTGGTCAATCATGATTGGATAAATCAATAGCTCGACACGATTTATTGAATTATATCGTGGTCGTATGTTGTTGTGTGATTAGTGGGATTGTTGCACCATGAAGTTTTCTCAATTGCACACCATGCGTAGTATGGATGACTTGTTTTCATGCTCAGTGATATCCACTAAGTTTTAAGCGCGTTATTGATTGCAAATTGACCATTGTTGATGATAGGCGTGTTGGTTATTTGTTTCGGGTTTTTAGTCACATTGAGGTGTTTTGTTTTATAGTGGCATGGTTACGTTTCCTTGGAAATTTACTCCTGCATAGCCTGTGTCTAAATAGTGGTTGTTTGGTTGTATAGTCAATTATAATTTCAGTCGTGGCATGTGAGGTTTTGATTATCTTGATTATTTTTTACACATATATATGGGAATGAATATCATCACAGACCTTGATTGGATCTATTGCAGAAATAGTGACTTCATTATTATTTCGGAAATACAACTTTTAAATATAGATTGGAGAAATGTGTGGCAGTGGTGGATGTTAATGATTACAGATTGGGCATGAGTGTTTTTTTTTATTGTTATAACATGCATAATGAGCGAACAAAGGGGACAAAACCTCTTACAAATTGTGTGAAATACTTACCTTTAATAATGGCACTGTGTTGGATATTTTATTATTGGACAGTGAATTAGTTAAATACACAAGAATTATTACTCAGTCATCTGATTGTTGGTTGATGTTATGGATTTATTGATTAATCTCATGAACAATAAACGTTTCCCCCCCCCTCTCATTATCTCATTTTCCACTAATTACAACCCCCTCACATATCCCATATTCACTTTATTCACCCCCTGTTCTGATATTGATCACAACTAAGAAAATTTATGTGTTAGATTGGATAGAAGTGGTTGAATTATGTGTGGATTGCAATGAGGTTTATTGGTTTTCTTACAGTTGATTGTTGTTATCATTGAGAAGTGACCATATCTCTTCCCTTTCATTATATCATATTTTCTCCAATTAAAAACCCCTCATGTATCCCTAAACATTTTTTCCACCCCCCTGCTCATTGATTAACATTAGAACAATTTGTATGGATTGGATTGCATGAGACTGATACATTTTGAGACAAATTTGTTTCGTATTTTTAAGGAGTTTTTATGCATGGTTATTTAAAATACTATTTTCTAATTGTTAACATATGCAGGATGAGTTTTTTCAGTTGAGGAAGCCATGGCCAAGGAAACATAGGTAAAGGTAACTGGAACCGAGGCCCAAGAAGGCCTAGGTTCTCAATACATTTTGATGCTGATTTTGAAGAGCTTGGCCAATTGTTCCATGTTGGGTTCTTTAATTGGATTGGACAGGGAATAGTCCAACCGAGGCCTGAAATGCCTCCCTTCCGAGCCCCTCAAGTCCCCGATATACTTGTGCCTCCTCATGTCTCTTTATAACCTGAAGTCCCAGAAAAGGATGGGTGGTAGGAGATTGTTCACTCCACAGTCTCCCAACACCGTGGCTGGCCAAACTTAACCTTGCCTGCCCCCCCACCTTTGAACCCCATTTCCCAAGATGCCCCTAACCACTCGCCAGTTCAATCCTCCCATGCTAGCAAGAGATTGAATACTAAATCCCACCATGCATCTGATAAAGGAAAAGTTGTTGCTACCCCTTCTTGACCCTCTGATGACTCTGACAAATCCGTGTCTTCACGGATGCATTTAAGGGATGATTGTTCCCATGTGATCAGTGAGATAAATCCTAAAGGCTCTTCCCAGCTCAAGGCAATTTCAGAGAAATCATGAGGTGACAACAACAACCAAGGAAGGGTTACTTCACAGACTGGAAAATATGGATTTAAAATTTTATGTTATTTATTGTTTTATCACAGTGGACTCCATGGATTTTGGACAACATGTTTTATTTTGATAGATGAGTATTAGTTTAAAATATTTTCAAATTTATGAGCTAAAATTGTCAAAGGAAAATATGTTTTGAAGGGAGGGCACAAGGGGTGTGTTTTCTTAACAAATGGGTTATGTTATGATGTGATGATTGTTATCACTAAAGGAGTCACAAGGGGGTCCCACCTATTAGTTATTATTTAATTATGACCCTA
>JZKD02S1733876.1:103225-115764 GCA_000966675.3 Picea glauca | reverse complement strand
AACAATTAATCCTAGAATGATTAAGAAGGTCACAATTATTTAGATTGAATACCCCTTATCCATGTTTTCTTTATTTTTCGATATGTTTATTCATCGAGTCAACGTTATATTTTATACTAAAATGTTTTATAAAACGTTATATTTTAAATTGAAATGTTTTATAAATTATATAAATTTAAAGTTATAAATTTGATCGATATATTTTTAAATTTTTGCTTCAAATTTTTTTTAAAAATTTGTAATTGTATGAGATTTATTTTAAATTTTACAAATTTTTTTTTGTAATTGTATGAGATTTATTTTAAATTTTTACTTCAAAATAAAAATAATTGTATGAGATTTATTTTAAATTTTTGCTTCAAATTTTTTTTAATTAAATTTGTAATTGTATGAGAATTATTTTAGAGATTTCTTAAATTAATTTGTCTAAATGTTTTTTTAAGATGGAAATGGTTACAAACATGCTTTCTAATGAATTTTTATATAGAAAATTTTAAATTAAAATTTTATTTTTAGTATTAATAAATATAAATTTTTGGTTTTATTAATTTAAAATGTAAATATTTTTATTCTATTAATATTTTTAATATGTTTATTCAAAATATAATTATAAAACAAAGATTAAACTAGAGGTAAATCTTACTTTAAAAATTATTTAAAACAAAAAATTTAATAATATTGGCTTTATAGTTGTGGATATAGATAATTTTTAATGTATGTATGTTTGCCTTAGAACCCAAATTAAATACGAAAGTTGAATAAATCAATGCCTTGTCAATACCAAGCATTTTCTTCACTATTTTGTTGTGTCAACTAATAATATCATTAATTTTTATTGTATTTTCTTATTACTAGAGTAACTTAGAACTAGAGCAATGGTTCAAATTTACAAAGATGTTGGAAATTTAATATAATTATTAGCACAAATTAAATTAGTAATTTTGATATTATAGTTTTTCAAAAATAAGTACTTATTAATACTAAAAATATAATTTAATATATTAATAATATATGGTAGTTGTCTTGGATTCAATCCAATTTGATTTAAACAAAATTTAAAATGTATCATTATATGGATACATTGTAATCTAAAATATTCTTTATATTTTTCTGATATATAATATTTGCTCATCCAACTTAACTACATTCCTATCCACATTAATATATTTTTTATTGAAAATAATATATTAATATATTTTTTAATCAATTGATTTCAGTTAATAATTTTATTTTGTTTTTTATTAGATTTTTTTTCATTTTTTAAGTTATATTTTCAGTTTAATTTTACTGAAAATTTAATGAGAATAATTTAAATAATTATTTCTGTATAATCCAAGTGACCCAAAAAATTTTCAACATAAAATTCATTTATAAATTCACAAATTCAATTTTAATAACATAAAATTATGATTTCATATATATTTATATCATAGAATTCCAATAAAAAATAAAAAACAGTTAAACAACACCATTTTAAATTACAATTCTCAAAACAATTTGTAAAGTAATTAAAATAACATAATATTACACTTCTCAAAACAATTTATGAATTGATAGATCCATTGTATGTTATATGTTGTACAATGTTGAGTAAGTATCTAATACTATTGTGATTTGATGCATATTCCTCCCACATCTTTCAACGTAATTATTTTTTAACATAATTTTCATTTCAGTATTTTTTATTTAATTTTATGTATTGTTATACTATTATATTGTAAAATGGAAAAAAAAAACTATTATATATATTAAGACAAAGTTTGGAACTACTCAAGATATGAAAAATAAGTATTTGATCACATATAACTTGTGTGAATAATAAATATAGAGATGTAGTGAATGACTCATTAGAATGATAACAATTTATCTCTAAGAAAAGATGTGATGGCTACGCTCATTCGCAAGAAGATGATGATTTTTACAATGAGGCTCTAGAGGCCCTTTTAACATAAATAAAATCCAAAACCCTAACCCCAGAAGATGAAATTTCATAAGTCATGTGGGCCCCGATGGGGTAAGTTGGTACGTCAACTTCCCAAGGGAATAAATTTTTGATGTGATCTCCATTTGGGGTGCACAATAGCTAGTTTGGAAGGTCTATCCAAGGACTACACATTTTGTCATCATACTTGGATAAATCCTACAGTGTGACTGTGGCAGGCCCAAAAAACGTTGTTTAGGGCCTCAAAATGGCCCCAAAAGTTTAGGACTCGAAATGTTGTAGAAAAAAGGCCAAGGTGGAAACCCTTGTTTGGAGCCAGTGGAATAGGTGGGTGGCCACTATTTCCACCTGGATCATCTATGTATCCATATGATGCATGGGTTGTACACATTGTATTCATATTTAGAAGATACCCCAATTATCCTTAACCATGAGAGTACTCAAATTAATAAGTTGGAATTTCAATAAAATGTAATGATAAGCATACTTTGTAATTTCAAATATTACCTTTTGATGGGTTATGTATACATTAATAGTAATAATAATTCATAACCATTGAGCCACATTTTCTTTGGAGAAATTTCAAAGTGTTAAAATGACAATATAAAACTTTAGACACAATCACAAAATCACAAAATCAAACATTTTTGTGAACACTCATATAAGAGAATCTATGTAAGAGAGGATGTAATATATGTATCCATATGATGCATGAGCACTACATCTTATATGCATATCTTGAGGATAACCCAATCATGCTTAACCGTGGGAGTCACGTTCATTCTAGATCTCATTAGAAAAGAATAAATTTTAATAGATCCCGAGGCCTTTGTTGAAGTGTGATAGTTCTATCAAAATACTATAAAAGTTATGAAGATGGACCCTATTTGCATTACAGACCTCTAGGAACATGGCAATATAACATTATTGCATCCATTGTTTATTATATAGGTTAATATGATTATGATTTGGAGCTTCCGAGGATCCATAGAAACATGAAACTAAAGGAAATTACTCATTAAGACCACCAAGTATGTTATTTTTATTGAGGATATTGGTTGTTCACTTTATCTCTCAAACAATGTGAAAATGCATGAAAGAGTGGGATGTTAGAGCATAAACCCTAATTCATAAGATTGATGATAATAAAAATTATGTTACCTTCTCCCTAACTTTCTTAAGAATCCCACCTAGATCCAAAATTGTTGGTCCATGCATTAATTTTACAAAGTATACGTCTCCTTGATCTTGAGATTGGGGTGAGGCATGGGGAAAGAGAACTATGGGGAATTCCCAAAATATTTGCAAAATATTGACACATTTATGTCAATGTTGCTAGAAACAAGAAGAAGAAAGCGAAAGAGTGTGAAACATAAAGATGCATGGAATTGAGAAAAGGGGGATGGTAATTTTGGAGAATAAACGAGCAAGGATCTGATAATGCTATAAATTGAATGAATAGAATCACAAAATTCTCATTGTTGTAATCGCAATTTTAGGTTTTGTGATGTTGACAAGGTTCATTTTGTGCAAGGTCGTATCTAAATTTAATCAAGAACATACAAATTACAAAATTTCTCCCAACTTAATAGAGTTTTTAATCCCAAGCATAACCATTAAATAGTTTTATGTGAAACAAAGAAAATTTATGCATTATCTTTATGATGAGTTTGACCAAACTTGTACAAGATTGATGGAATGTTGAGATATTTACATTCAATTCTTATTTATGTGTTTTGTTCCCATGATTTATCTATTGTATTAGTGGGAATTTCATGAATTGCATACTAAATAATCATATTGGATACCAAATCTATAACCATGTAATGAATTTTAACAACAAAACACAACATTATAAATCCAATAAAATAATTATGAATCAACATGTTTGATATAGTGAGATGAAATATGTGAACATAAAAAAAGGGAGATGACCCAATTTCCTTGGGTTTTCTCAATTCCTATTGTTTTCTCTTCAAAATTGACATTCAACAACTCATTTGTAATTAATCTTACTAATAAGATCCCAATGTCATTACAATTTACATCCATAACCTATGACTAATTGCTTTTGCTTGCTATAGAGCCAAGAGTGGACACTAAGATAACAAAGCAAATGGCATGATGGTGAGTGTAGGATTAAAAAACATGAAGTATGTTAACTAAATATGATGCCAATTCTCATATTGAAAATGATCCACAATGCTCATAAAACATGAATTCAAGTGGGAATGCACAAAGACAAGGTGTCTAAGCTTCTTTGGGAAGCTTTCATCAAGTGACACATAAAACAATGCATAGGATATTCATCTAGGTCTGAGCTATGTGATGGTTTTAATATTGTGGAAGGGTACACCATATTAACCAATATATAAGAGCCAATCTTCAACAACCCCGTTCATAAATAAAATGAAACTCAACCTCCCTCCAAAAATATACCAAGTGGCACCACTACAAGCCTTCTACAAATAGGCCACCAGGTCCCTGCCCATAATCTTCGCATGGCGCTCTCCTCCACAACCCCCTTTGACATCAATCCTCAACAGACCCCTTAATAAACAAAATGAAACCCAACCTCCAAAATTATCCCAAAGTATTGCATGTATAATCTTTTTGCATTGAATGTTGTGCAGCTTATTGCTCACCGCCACCAAAGGCTCACCCGACAGTGAGAAATATCCAACCTACTGCAAAGTCTTTAAGACTATGCATATAGGATGGTTGTGCAAAGACTCTGCATATAGGATGGTTGTGCAATCACGCTTGTGCTACCCCATCTGCATCCATGCTCCCATCTCGCCCCACATCCATGGTTCCATCTGCTCCTTTTATGACTCCCACTGATGCTCTGGTGCCTCACTCAACCAGATGGTGTAACACAAAACACCATTAACACTTGACAAGACGTGATGTCAATCTTGGATTACGATGACGCGTGACATTTACTCCCTCCCCGTCCATTTTCAAATTTGAAAAAACCTGCCACGTTCACCTCACTTCGCACCTGTGCTCAAATCCCCTATTTTTGTCATCGAAGCATGGCGATGGAAGATTGGAAGATTTTGGAGAGGAGCGGATAGTGTCCCCAAACCCAACTCATCAAACATTTTTGTAAGAAAAAAGAAATTATGTATCATTTAATTGGCTCTTTAAATTCCAGAAACTTGTGCAACATCTATTTCGTGGAGGTCAATGTGTGTGCGAAACCGTTTTGCATGTTTCGTTTTCACCGCACAAGACATTGTGGGGGAGCCATAATGCTAAAACAAAATTACCTACATAATGAGATAAGTAAGAATATCATGAAGAGAAGAGAAGTGTGCATAGTTTGAGCTTCATAATTCTCTTTCTCTTGTGTTGCCAACCACTCTTGTTTTATAATGAGTGAAAAGGAAGAGGAAATCTGAAAAGAATATTGACGAATCATTCAACCCTGTTAGAATGATTACTATTGGGTTTAGACCTATTAAAATCATTACTATTGGGTTTCTTCTTCTTCACCTTCTGTTACATCTTGAATGTATGCGTAAATTAAAGATTATTATGTTTAAATTAAAGTTATTTTAATAGAAAATTTTGTTAAATTTTTGTGCATGTAGTGAATGGTTGTTTCACTTTTATTTGTTTTCTTAATTAGAACAGTGTTGGAAATGCAGGGGTGAGGTCAATTAAGAGTAAATTTTAGATAATATTTTTATATATTTTCAATGACGAGGAGCAACATTGGAAAAGAAAAGGGAGACAATGGGAATGAAAAAGGAGACATTGTGGATCATTGTTGGAAATGAAGGGGGAACATAAATGAAAATTTGAGATCACATTATTTTATTGGGTATTTATATTACCTGATTATTTTTATTTTTTTGGTAAATAGAATTTTAATGTACAAAAATGTGTATGAATATTTGTAAACTTGGTCAAGGATTTAAAGACTAGAAAACTTTGGAGAAACTAAGTTAGATAGTGAACATTTTTGGGTTATTGAATGGACATAAAAACATATGTGGGATGTTGATTGGGAGGTAGGGAATTATGGAATAACCAAACCAAGTACTTGTAATGACCCCATTGTTACGACAACATGCGATGCATAACTAGTGCAATATGTATTATTATTTATTTATTTATTTATTTTTAAAGCAAGAAGGTAATAACGACAACAATCAATCAACGCCACTAGATGACGAACTCAACGCATGCAATTCAGGCAACAGACAAACATAATGACCTAGCATACTAGCACATCATGCAGCTGGAAGAAACATATGACAGACAATCAGACGAAAAATAGAAATGACTACCCGCCCATCCTACCCTGCAAGGTTAGGACCTCCAAGACACATAAGCAACGCTCATGCCCAGGTTTCCATCAATTTTGAACATTTAAGGTCTCAAGGATGGCGACTGTTCTGAGGAACAAGGAGGTGTCTACATCCCTCCCAACACAAGAAATACCATGCCTACTAAGCTAAGGAAACATCAATCAATCCAAATGTAACAACTTTAACGACACACTAACTAGAACCCTCCCGGCGAGCGGGAGACAATCAAATTAATGTTATAAAACAACTACAACCTTTCTTACAAAACGACATCATCCACATCAGGAGGCGCATGATCCTAAGTCAGGATTCATATGCGCTTATCGATCAACTTGCGCAATGACTTGATCATAAGGTGTCACGTCGCCACAATGCGACAAGGAGCTAGGGACCCACGCACAAACAAAATAATTCTAAACCTTCAACCAAACATAAAATCTACATGATTGAAATCCAACTGGCACTAATATACATTATACAACTCTGATAGATGAAGGCACTCTAATCAATAAAGAAAAAATGGATGCAGAGTGATTATATGCGAAACATTTAAATTGATGCAATGACTAGATGTAATTCAATAGTAATTTATTGTAATAAGGACCAAATCACCGCATAAGTAGCCAACCACCATCTAAAATTAAAGGCACGTAACCATCATCAAGCAACATTATACCTTCCATTCATTTACAATCTCCTTTACATCATTCTAAATAATAGAGAAACTTATAATTAATAATGGCAAGTTACAATTTTCATAAGCATATTTTAATAACAACATCAAAGAGTTCAAGGGTTCCTTAATTAGATCCCTATCGTAAAAAAAAATTAAAACTATTAAGAGCATCAACGCATTAATCACGATATACAATTAAAATTGCTTCTATACAACTGAAACTATAATGAGACACAAATCACCACAACATAATTAAATTAATTAAAACTAATAAAATCGTTAACACAATAATGGAAATATACCATTAAACTGTTGCGGTACAGTTGGAACTATTATGAGACGTAGATCATAACAGCATAATTAATTTAATTAAAACTATTAAAAATGTTAACACCGTCATAAAAATCATATCGTTGTCGGTGGGAGGATGGTAAAGAGGGTTCCACTCATTACTTGAAGTTATAATAATTACATCAGAGTTAGTTCCTATTCTATCTTCTTGATGGACGGATCTTATAGTCATAGTGTTGTTTCAAGGTTAATTTGAGAGTTAATTCCTCTTTTTGTACTCTGTAACTTTTTGTCTTTTGTGAGATGGAATCTTTCTTTTGGATTACTATTATGAACGCTAAGAAAAATCTATGTTTCCTGCTATCATATAGCTCATTTTTTTTGGTCCAATGTCAAAGGACAGTTGTAAGAAAACTACATATATTTTTTAATATAAAGATAATTTCCTGTGATATCATATCATTGTCAGAGGTTCTAACCACTAATTTATTAAAATCTCCTTGTGATATTCAGAATCTCTGTATTTACTTACTATCTCTGGGTATTTACTAAATTGCTTGTATTTATTCAAACGAATAATAAAGACTGGTCGCACTTAACCCAAGGATATAGGAATTAGAATCAGTTACACTTGCTAACTGTCCAGAAAGGAGACTCGCAAAACAAGAGAATAATTAAATTATTTAAAACAATGTGGATTAAAAGAATTAATTTTCCCAAGTAAACTTGGATATCACGGATGAAAAAAAAAGGAAATCTCAGAACAAGCAGACAAGGGAACCACAACTGGCCAAAAATAAAATTTAATGCAAAATTTTAGAAATAAACACAGTCCCAACATGAAAGTAAATAGGAAATCAAAATTCGCCCCAAAAGGGTGTAGCCACTGCCATGCTCAGAAGTCGCAGAAAAAACATCAAGGGATTCGCTACTGGCCCACAAATTTTTACATGCAAAAAATTACGCCATTCCACTTCAATTTTTACGTGCAAACTTAAGGCCATTAAAATGATTATGTCAGAAGGGTTGACACACACACACACACACACACACACACACACACACACACACACACACACACACAGGGAAAAACAACTGCTTTGTTTGTGGGTTGGGTGCATGGGTAAAACACAAGAACGAACAAGATGCAGCAGTGATCAACATGCAGTTGGTTGGAGAAAGCGATAAGAAGAAGTTACACAGAGTAAAATTAGTCAAGCATTATCACCAGACTTCAATTATCAATTCAATCCCAATAGAACTACCCAATGATTCATGAGAAAATTCATTGGAATTCCTGTAACCACACAACTCGAACTTGGAGAGAAACCCTTGCTACAATCTTCTAATGCTCTTAATGGGTTATCCATACACTTATACAAAAGTATGATTCTACTTGGAACATGCAATGATCTAATCAAAAATTAATCCACTGATCACAAGCAAGTTTTACTTTGCAAAACTAGACACACAACTCAAATTCGTGGGATTGAACACACAGAGGTTGTTTTGGAACGAACGAGTAGTATCTTGCAAAGATATACAAATATCTTATTATCACCACCCTAATCAATCATCCATATATTATGATCTGTAACAAACTAACACAAAATTCAATCTTCTGAGAAAAAGAAGAAAACACAGAGTAAAATAAAATAATGGCCCGAGGCCCAAAACGCAATCTTCAGCAGTAATAATACAAAAACACAGTCATATAAGTAATAATACAAACACATTAATAATCCCAAACCAAAACCAAAAACTACAAATAAAAACATAGATGCACAGAGGAAATCCCAACATTTTGCACAAATCTTAAAGCAAAGTCTGGGCCAACATATTGCACTTGAGGATTTGGGTCAAACATGCCGAAATCCAGGAATGTTGAGCACCAAACACAAGACATCAATGCTCACCTAAGCCACCACGAATTTAACACCAGTTTCAACATACAAAGCTCAGAAACATAAATCTAGTTACCTTTTTTACAATTTCACATGACACACTATCGCCTAGATAAAAATTCATATGCATAAACTAAACAAGTCTTTTTCTTTTAACAACATCTACACAAGAGAACTTTCGACATTAAAGAAATGCACGAACAATAAATTTAGATACTATTCAATACAAATTATGCACATGCATACCGTAGCCAAATGCAAAGAACCGGAAGTGACTATTTTGTGCTCGTGCGCCATCCAAATCCGACTTGTCGACCGATGAGACCTCACTGGTACCTCCTAGTCAATGCTAGGGGTACTCTTCTTCCCCCTGATCCCCCTGAGCCACAAAGGGGCCACACACACAATACCAAAGAATGTTAGCTTCCCAGTTCGCCTCACAAAGTCAAGCTACCACTCGTCACCTGAGCTGGGTATCCCAACTCCCACAAGAGAAAATTCAGTCAAGATAAAATTTTGGTAGTGTAACATTACGCAAGTCAGATGTGATCCATACTCCTCCTCCCCATCCTTTTTATAGAGTTTCTTAGTCATTATTTTCCCAAACCCTCATTATATTTATTTTTGATTTATTTAATTAGGAAAAACCTCCCCCGTACACATGTCACTCGATCCCCTAGTTGCACCAAAAAATCAATTTATTAATTAATTAAATTTTCCTATTTCCCTCACCCACCTAAAATTGTTCCTAAAAACGCTCCTCAGTGTCCCATTATTCCCTTACAATTCTTAAATGATTTACACCTTACTTAATTCCTAGTTGAGTTCATAGATAGAAAGTTCCAAAGGCTAGATTCCTTTCTAAGTTAGACATTCCCCTTTTTCTTTAAGTTTCCCCCGTTTCTTTAAATTTCCCTTTTTCTTACTAAGTTCAGAATTAGCAAGTTTAGACAAAAACAACCAATTACCCCTTTTATTAAAATTTCCACTTTAATTATTAATGCTTGAATTTTCTTTACCCCCTTTTTGTTACATGTCTAATTAGTTTTTTTTTTTGTTCAACGGTTCTACTGAGACCTAGGTTGTCAATTCACTAGGCTTGGCGACAGTTCTTAAGAGAAAATTTTGTTATTAAACTTTACTTATCACATCATCCATTTTAAGGTCGACCAGGTCCTAAGGAGGCATAGTTTTATAGGCATTAGGTTTATTACTTACCATAGTTAAAATCGTGGCGTGCCCTTCAGGATGCAGTACGTGCTGCAAGGGTGCCACTTGCCTCTTTCCATTTTATTTATGCGACATGCCCTTCAAGATGCACTATGTGCTCCAAGGGTGCCACTTGCCTCTTGACTAAATTTGGTAGATGTCAAACCCCTAGAGTCAATACTCTGTCACATGATCTTGTGGGAGACTAAGGGCCTCTAAGGAATAAGAACCCTGCCTTTTTGTGCGCCCCTTAGAATCATTGTGAGTGACTATCACAGTCTGCCCTCATGGCATCGTGGGTCTTCTCGAACTAGGTAATCGTTAACCTATAGTTCGAGCCACGACGGGAGTGATAGTAGGTTGTGGCAGGGTTGCTGCCACACCTCTCCCTCAATTTCTCTGGTTGTCGTGCATGACCCCTTTACTCCAAATGTGAGTCTGGTCGGCAAGATATCGTCATCTTACATACATCAACGAAACATGTCAGTGATAACAATCAACATCATAATATCTAATCATTTGTACATATGTCACATCAACAACATTCAAACCCTAACAGTCCACTCTCTGACTCGATCCGGAGTCCATGGAGTTTCATCGATGCCTCGGCATCCTCAAATGTCTAGAGTCCTGCACACTCAGGAGAACCCAGTCAATAACACCTGTCGATGTAAATACAAAAAAAATAGAATATCATCAAATCCACCATATCTCATAATCATAATCGAAACAACCAATCGTATAAAGAACTGGATCACTTGCACGCAAGTGTCCTCAAAGAATAAGTCTTCTTAGTGCGTGCAAGAGCGGGATGTT
Source organism: Picea glauca (assembly GCA_000966675.3). Lineage (NCBI taxonomy): Eukaryota > Viridiplantae > Streptophyta > Pinopsida > Pinales > Pinaceae > Picea > Picea glauca. The sequence continues at coordinate 104,604 of JZKD02S1733876.1, read as the reverse complement.
ACATACACCCCCTCTTATTTTAAACTTCATCCTGGAGTTTCATAGTATGTAAGTGCCAAAATAAAGTGTATCACAATATCATAGGTCTAGCTATCAAACAAAAATGGAAACTGTTGACACATATCATATGCATCGTCCTAGGTCGTCGAGTTCAGACTATAGTTCTCCCACTAGACCTTGACCTGATCTATTGTTCGACATTGTAGTTGTCCAATGTGATGGTCCAGGATGCAGATTGTCTCTACTGAGAGCGGACCCTCGTCTGATACCTGCAAGGAACTCATGTCAATAACATGTGTAGGATCACTAACTAACATAATGTCTCAAAATAGATACATGAAAAACATCGTGCATATGCCTAAGAATCAGGCAAGGCTAGTTGATAGGCCATGGGCCCCTTTTTTTCCACAATCACAAAGGGTCCCACAAACCTAGGAGAGAGTTTATCACCCCTTCCAAACTTGATCAAACTCTTATGCAGTTTTACCCACAAAAAGACTCGATCGCCAACTTCACGATCGACACGATGCACATCGGCATAACTCTTTTGACAATCTCGCGGTTCCTTGATCCTTTGTCTTATTGTTTGAATTTGATATTCCATTTCTTGGATCGCTTCTGGTCCCACTAGGACCCTATTCTCAAGTCGATCCAAACTCAGAGGCATCCAACACGGTCTCCCGTAAAGAAAATCGAAAGGCGCCATCTTGATGGTGCTTTGATAACTGTTGTTGTATGCAAACTCTACCAGTGTAAATAACTCTTCCCAACACTTTTGTTGGTCCATAACGTACATATGCAACATATCCTTCAAGATTTGGTATGTTCTTTTGGTCTTCCTGTCTGTCTCCAGGTGATACGTGGTACTAAAGTTAAGTTGGGTTCCCAAGGCCTCTTGGAAACTAGTCCAAAATCATCATGTAAACATTGATCCTCTATCAAATATAATCCTCTTAGGCACGTCATGTAGCCTCACAATCTCACTGATGAAAACTCTAGCTATGTCAGGTGTCTGATATGTCATACGCATAGGAATAAAATGAGCACTCTTCATCAGAGTGTTGACTACCACAAAAATTGAGTCATGTCCTCCATCGAAATGACCTCCCATTTCGATTCTAGAATAGCGTGAAGTTGTAGTAATCATGTCGGATGTCTATGTTCAACCTTCACCTGCTGACATTCTATACATTGCTCCACATAGTTGACTATGTCTGCTTTCATTCCTTTCCAGAAGAATAAGGGTTTAAGGTCTGCCCTCATCTGTTGGTTGTGGAGCCTGATTATCTTCCTGATTCAGAGTTCCTTGCTTTCAGCCATGTTTATACCCCATGAAGTATTTACACCCCAGAAGTATGTACACTCTTCCACGCGGGGGA
>JZKD02S1733876.1:71580-90352 GCA_000966675.3 Picea glauca | reverse complement strand
ATTTTCCACTTTAATTATTAATGCTTGAATTTTCTTTACCCCCTTCTTGTTACATGTCTAATTAGGTTTTTTTTTTTGTTGAAAGGTTCTACTCATACCTAGGTTTTCAAATCACTAGGCTTGGCGACAGTTCTTAAAGGAAAATTTTGTTATTAAACTTTACTGATCACATCATTGATTTTAAGCTCGACCAGGTCCTAAGGAGGCATAGTTTTCTAGGCATTAGGTTTATTACTTACCATAGTTAAAATCACTACATGCCCTTTAGAACGCACTACGTGCTCCAAGGGTGCCACTCGCCTCTTTCCATTTTATTCGCATGACGTGCCCTTCAAGACACACTACATGGTCCAAGGGTGTCACTCGCCTCTTGACTGAATTTGGTAGATGTCAAACCCCTGGAGTCAATACTCCGTCAGGTGATCTCGTGGGAGACTAAGGGTCTCTAAAGGACCCTGCCTTATTGCATGCCCCTTAGAATCATCATGAGCGACTGTCACAGTCCATCCTCATTACATCGTGGGTCTTCTCAAACTAGGTAATCGTTAACCTACAGTTCAAGCCACGACGGGAATAATAGTAGGTTGTGGCAGGTCTGCTACCACACCTCTCCCTCAATGTCTCTAGTTGTCATGTGTGTCCCCTTTGCTCCAAATGTGAGTCTGGTCGGCACGCTATCGTCAGCCTGCATCCATCAACGAAACATGTTAGTGATAAAAATCAACATCATAATATCTAATAATATGTACATATGTCACATCAACAACAGTCAAACCCTAACAGTCCACTCCCTAACTTGATCTAAAGTCCACAGAGTTTCATCGATGCCTTGACATCCTCAAACGTCTAGAGTCCTTCACACTCAGGAGAACCCAGTCAATAGCACCTATCTATGTAAATACAACAAAAATAACATATCATCAAATCCACCATATCTCATAATCATAATCAAAACAACCAATCATATAAAGAACCGGATCACTTGCACGCAAGTATCCTCAAAGAATAAATCCACTTAGTACGTGCAAGCACACGATGTTACAATACTGAATATTTTATATTATTTTAGTTGATTGAATCGAGATAAAAATAAACCTAAAATGTTAATTATTTTAGGTGATTGAATGAAAATTAAAAATAACCTAAAATATTAATTATGATAAAAAATAAATAATAATAAACATAAAAAAAATTTGTAAAAATAGTTAATAATATTTTATTTATCAAATTCATATTTGACTTCTTAAAATTTTTAATTATCATTATAAATAAAATTCATATTTAGCTTTTTAAAAACGTTTAGTTATATTATAACAAAACTAATACCACTCAATTATATTTATATTTATTCAAGTCTGTTTTTTTCATTTCCTAAAACCCATTTTAAATGATGAGAAAATTTAAACTCAAATTTTTATTTTTATAAGATTATTTAGACAAATGATTTAAATGTTCTTCTATTTTGTTTTTACACTTGAGTAGAATTTAGTTTGAATGTTTTAAAACATACAAATATAGTAAATTTAAATGGCCTTTTGTTAAATTCCTATATGATATATATAGGAAGATGATGGGAGACGATATGATATATAGAAATGATGTGAGTAGAATTTAGTTTGAATGTTTTAAAACATACAAATATAGTGAATTTAAATGGCCTTTTGTTAAATTCCTATATGATATATATAGGAAGATGATGGGAGACGATATGATATATATAGAAATGATGTGATATGTGAGGAGTTGGTTTTTAAATTTGGAAGATTATATATATATATAAAGAGATGTGATATGTGAGTAGTTGGTTTTAGTTTTTATATGATATATTATCTCTTAACATGATATGTTAAGTTTTTAATTTATATTATTTTGATATTAATTGTTTTTTAATATCATTATTATTTTTTTTATTATATTATTTTCTATTAAATTTGATATTATTTTAGATTTAATATAATTAAAATATTAATGTTTAGTTTATATATAAAGGTTTACTTAAATATATTTGTATTTTCTATTAAATTTGATATTATATTAGATTTTATATAGTTAAAATATTAATGTTTAATTTATATATAAAGATTTAAGTAAATATATTTGTATTTACAATTGGAAATATATTTTTATTGAAAATTGGAATGGAAAAGTCTTTTGTATTAAATTTTAAAAAATTGATATTAAAAATATCAATCTATTTTTAATAATTTAAATAAATAAAAAACTTAAGTGTAACTTTAAATTTATTTTTCATTTTAATTATTAGAAATATATATTATTATGAATTAAAATTGTTAAAATATTATTATTTTTTAATACAAGGTTGTATGCTAATTTGGTTGGCTCATATTTAGGTTCTAGATGATAAACCTAGTGGTTCAGTCTGCAAATTGATAAAAACCTTCATCTTTGTGAATAACCCTCTATATATATGTCTTTGACGTTATTTTTCTATAGGATAAACAATTCAGTTGTTGACGAAACTATAGAAATAGATAGAATCGGCTATGTAGATTTCAAATAATATATTTTAAAAATATTTATTATTGTTTATTATTTTTAATCTATTTTTGTCTTCAGATATATCAAAATCCTAGAATACATACCTATGTTATTTCTTCTATAACTTTTTCTCATCTTGACATTTCTCAAATAAGTTATATGCGCCACTAGAAGAGACTGATAACTTTAATTCAAAAAAAAATTGATCTTGTTAAGATCCTCCTAGCCTACACGAACAAAAGACGTTGTAATTTCAAGCATATGTTGACTTTGATAATTTAAAAAAAATATTAAAAATTTCCAAAAAATACATGGCACAATAAAAATGGGTTCTCTACAAGTATACAAGTTTCTGGAAAGAAATCTCATCATGAAGGTACTGAACACCTACACGAAAAAAAACATATACCTTATATTTTGTGGGAAAAACAAGATACCATTGTTAGAAAAAACATATTTGGCATAGTTATTCACAATTTCTATGAATAAAAGTTGACTCCCTGATATTGTGGATTGTTTGAAATCCTAGAGAGAATAGGACAAGTGGCATACAGAGTTTCCTTACCACCTACTGTTATAGATCATAATGTATTCCATGTGTCTTTGTTAAATAAATATGTACATGATTCTAATCATGTTATTGATTGGACTGTAATAAAGGTGGAATCAAAAGGAGAATTCCATCCCGAACCTCAATGCATCTTGGACAAGAACGAAACAATGCTCTGGAACCGATTCATCATGTAGGTCAAGGTGTAATGGAAGCACTTTGGAGCCAATGAAGCTACAAGGGAGCTAGAAGTTGCGATGAAATTGGAATACCCATTTTTGTTTACTATATAATTGTATATACATGGTGTTTTGAACACTGAGGATTGTGTTTCTTTAAGGGGGAGGGAGATGTAATGCCCCGTATTCCCCCAAGACTGTAATTGTGTTAAGGTTACATAATTTATGTTATTGAACATGTGACTATGTATAATTTAATAAAAACATCAAATCACTAATTGAGAAGGAACAACTTTGACAATATTTTCCATGATACATTAGAGGAAGTTGATGAAGTAGGGATTGATTGAATGGTTTTCGTGCAGAAGAAGCTAAAATGAATTAGTGAGGAAAATAGGAAGCTTGTCTAACAATATTATGTATGCTTGCTAAGCATAACCTTACACCTTCAACGTACCAGACCTATGCAGAGCCATGTGACCAATAAAATAAGTCATAGGGATGGATGGAACATTTAGTGACTTTGGAAATTGGCCTCTTGAAGAAGGAAAGGGACAATTAAATGACCCAACAACAGGATTATGTTGATCTACCTCTTTAGGATAAGAACCACGGACTACAGGTGGCATCTGTAGGAAGAAACGATAGTCCCGAGGGGACTAGAAAAAATGAGGAAAAAGGTGGAAAAACACCACAAAAAGAGACAGGATAACCGAACAGCAGAACACCACACAAAGAAAAAATAAGAGGAGGACGCACGTGAAGGGCGCATGCATAGACAACGAAATGATTTAGAGAACAAGCAAAGCATGCGAGTTTTGAAACTCATGGGATGAAAAACATAGAACACGGAGATATTCAGAAACACTAATAGAAGAGAAAGGAAAATAAGATATTTCCTTGAAGAAAAGAGGAAGTTTGTCTAAGTTGTTGATGATCACCATGAATAGAGAAGACCTAGATCTTGAGCTGAAGTAATAGTGGGCTACAACTTGGTGCTTACTGAACAGAAATCGACACTGGTAAGGAGAGGTCGTTGAGGTACTTTTTAGCAGATAAGGGACTCCCTTGTGCAAAGGAAATCCAGTTGAGAAACCCCCTTATAAACATGTAGAGACCGTAAGCTCAGTGGGAAGTGTGAAACTTATATTTTGTTAGAGGGGGGAGGAGAGTAACCTTTCCAGATTATCACAAGCTTAGAACCCAACTGAGTCAACTTTCCTTGGAGGTATCATGACTTGGCACAGGGGTGGTGTACCGTAGGAAGGAACTCTACAGTAAGGCCTAAGGTTGGGAGGAAAGGTGTCCTCTCTCAATCATTTGGTGTTGGAAAATTTCCTTATCAGACAAGTGTTTAACTTAACTTTTTAAAATTGAACATTAATTATGTGTATGTAAATGTCTGATACAATGGGAAATGTAAATGCTTGCAAATGATTATGCGAAATCTCTGAGAAATTGGTTATGTTACCATGGAATTTAATTTATGTGTTAAATTGTGAAAATGAACAAGTGTGTATTGTTGTGTCCTCGAAGACCTTGTGGTGTTAGAGGAAAGTTTGCAGGACATGGAAGAAAACATCATTTAGCTAGTGATAGGGTGTTTTGTATATCGAGAAATTCTTTGTACGAAAGGAAGGACCATGAATCCTGTGGAAAACCCCAATCTGGCATGGAGACTTTGTAAGATATACAAGGGTATTATATATTCATGAGGTTGAGAGACCATTTATCATCAAAGAGTTATTATAGACCTTAGAATACCTAGACGAAGCTCGATTGAACCTAGAAAATGACTAAGTCCCAATCAGTGGGATACCTAGTCAAGAAACCATGAGATGATTCAGAAGAAATTATGACCATCGATTTTGTGGGATGTGTGAATCTTATCCCTTTGTCGACAAAGATCTATCATCAAGAATGGACGAGAGAAAGAAATTGCAAAAGTTTGACAATGATAACAAAGGTCGAAGAGAGGATCAGGGTTCCTACAGGGTCGTGGATCGGTGTCATCCCTCCTGGGTTTGCCTGAGTTCGCATGCATTTTTGCATGCATTTTGGAGCAGTGGTCTTGGCTTGCCGCTGTGGTTTGCTGGTGGTCGACGCCCTGCTACGATGGCCCCAGATCCGTTTGCCGAGAGGGAAAAAGATCCTTTGGAAGAATTCAAAGCGTTAGTTTGCTCGGCAGGACCCAAATCCAAGCCTTCTCTCTCATCTAAGTTTGTCAAGAAGATGGAGGAGATCCCTTCTCTGGAGCTATCTCCAGAGGAGCCTTGCAATCTTTCCCTCCTTCTAGCAGAAAAGGCCCTCATCAGAAAGTTTACGGGGTTATGGCCTAGCCCCAAAATGGTGGAGGCATGGATGGATGATTGTTGGAAGTCATTGATACAGGGAAACGTTTCTCTGTTCGCAGTAGGCAGGGGATTTTTTGTTTTCAGTTTCTCGAAGAAAGAGGACTGTGATCTAGTTTTCAGATCTGGACCCTACTTCATGGGGTCAAGAGGACTGTTCTTAGCCCCCTGAACTCTTGACTTCAATCCCGAAGCCGAGATCACCGCAGCCCCTGTTTGGGTTAGGCTGCCTCACCTTCCCTTGCATCTCTGGGGGACAAGATCTCTGGAGGACATTGGAAATAAGCTTGGGCATTTCTTGGACAGGGCAGAGTCGAAAGGGGACCAGTTTACCTGTGCTCGCATTTGTGTTGAGGTCAACCTTGAGAAAGGTCTTCTGTAAGCCATTAAGCTCTCCCTGGGGGAATGGTGCCATATCCAAGAGCTGGACTATGAGCAGATTCCCTTTAAGTGCCTCTGATGCCATGCTTACCGTCACTTCGCAAAAAGCTGCCCCAAAGCCTCTGAGGAGCCAGGACCAGTCAAAGAAGATGACTTTTAGCCCGTATCTAACCGTCGAAGGCAGTCAAGGCGAAAGGATCCACTAGCCCAGTCCTCGAAGGCCACTTATTCAGCAGAGGTAACTCTAGAAAATAAAAATAGCTTTGATGCACTGAAGGAAGATGAAGCCCTAGACCCAGAAGCAACAACAGTTAAGGAAGATCCTCCAGCAGACGAAATCCTTCTGGAATCCACCCCCCCAAATTCAGAAGCAGCGAGAGAAATTTGGGCTTCAGATCCGAAACCCTCTGCCCACGCAGGTCTGGTTGTTACAGTCCCCTCTAGCGGCTCTGGGGGAACTTCTGAACCTGAAGACAATTCAGTCCTGTCTCCACCCCTTACCCAATGGTGAAGGACCAACAAAGCGCGCAGAGAAAAAGAGGCGGCCTCCAAAATTTCTTTAGTTTCTCAGAAAAAGTTGAATCCCTACATTAAGGGGAAAATTCCAGCCCCCTCGGTTTAATGCTTTTCTTCTGTCTACTGCTATGCTCACAGTTTGTGAGAATTTACTCATGTATGCTGTGTTTTTCATTTTCTCAAATTAGCTCAAGGAGCAGAGGGGATTGGTCGCCCAAGACATTCACAAGAAGGTTGGCAGCACTGTTAGAGGTCACTAACCTTCTTCAGATTTGTAACTTTCTGATTCTGGCTTGCCAGAATGCCGATTAATGCAACATAACCATTTTCATCAAAAAAAAAATAAAGATCGAAGAGAGAACGACATTCGTCGATCTATTCAATGTGATAAGGAGAGATTTGCATCGTCAATTCTACGTGCATCGTCGTCGGCAACCAAACATGGGAAGAGGAAGTTTCTCCAGGGAAGTTTCAATGACGAAGTGGCACAAGAGTTGACAAGAATCGTCGATCCGTGCCTAATATGAGTGTATATTTCGTCGTCGATTTCTGGAAGATCACACTTATGTTATGAAAGAAGGTGAGGATGTCATGATGAAGCGGTCATCCAAATCAGTGATCCACATGTAGAAGTGGTGACAGTTGTTACTAGAATATTAGTCGATGGGACGAGTGTGGATCCCATTGGGAAAAGAGGTTCTTTGAACCCTTGTTCTAAGTGATGGTCACCAGATCTATGGGTCAGTGGCTCTGGACCGTTGATTCCCAAGGCATCGTCATTGGATGTAGGGGGATGGTAAGTTAAATTTCACCTAAGGAGTGTTGACGATGAACTAGGCTTGATATCGTTGACAACCGTCGATCTCATTAGGGCTTAGGAGTAAAACCCGTAGGGTGTTGGTTAGGAGTGCCAAAGTTGGTGAAAAGGGTAGGAAATATAGACCATTGGTTGGTGCGGGCTGAAGGATTAATCTTGACTTCCAAACCGTTTCAGGTCCCCCCAATTCATTTAATGAATGTAAAATAAGGGACGAGTGTTAACTTGTGTGTAAGTTAGAATCGTTGACCCAACCGGGACTGTAGGATGAGTGGCCTCAAGACCGTTTGATGTGGAAAATGGTTGATAGGTGAATCATTGATCCAGGTGGATATTGGTGGCCACCCACCTTTTCCAACTGGCTCAAAACAATTTTCTGGCAATTTTGGTAATTCACTATTTTTAGCAGTTTTCACTTTTGGAGCCATTTTGAGGCCGTAAACGATGTTTTTTGGGAAAAAAAGTTTGCAATATATAATTTCCTTCAATAATGTGCCTAAAATGAATATTCTCGATGATACCTTTCCAACGGGCTATCATATGCCTAAAACGGAGAACGTATGCAAAAGTTACAACCCCGGGAAGTTGATGTACAAACTTACCCAAATGGGGCCCACATGACTTTTGGCGCTTCATCTCCTAGGGTTAATTTTTTGGATTTATAGGGTTGTTGGCATTCCTGTTTATTGTAAAAGGCCTTCAGAGCCTCATTGTAATCATCTTCTTGCGAATGCGAGTAGCCGTCACATCTCTTCTTAGAGATATGCTGCCACCATTCTAGTGAGTCTTTCACTTTGTATTTTTACAGTCTATGTACATTTATTTCATTTATAGAAATCATTTATTATTGTATATTTGTGTTTATGGTTTCATATCTGATACATTTATTTTATATTATTGAATATCTACAATATCTCTGTGCATTTCTTTATTATATCTCCACTCTCATTTCGTGCCGAAATTAATTTGGATCAGTGGTATCAAAGCAGGCTACTCTTGATCGTTTTTTAGTGCATGTCCCTAATGAGGTCCAAGTATAGAAAGTTAGGTCCCGAGCTTGTCTCTCTTGAAGGCAATCACTCTCGCATGCCCAAGAAACCCTCCATGGCGGAAGAAAAGAAAAAACGACGGAGCAAATGATCCTATCAATTTGTTGTTTGAACAAGCTCTCACACGACAAAGGGACGAAATGATGGAGAATTTTTCCCACATCCTTCAACGCCTCCCGATAGCATCAGGTTCATCTTCATCAAGAATCCACTTTGGAGGCACATCTCCTTTTAAGGTACAGGTCAATTTTGATATTCCTATATTTGAAGGTGAGATAGATGTAGATGCCCTAGATAAATGGTTAAATATGTTCGAAGGTTATTTCTCTATTCACAATTTTTTCGACAGAGAAAAGATCATCCTCACACTCCTTAAGGATCTCCCCCATGTCAAACATTGGTGGGAAACTTTCTGGGAGTAGAGTTCCACAGAGGAGTCTGTAATATATGGGGCCAATCCCACTTGGGGATTTTTTTTGGATGCGGTAAAGGAACAGTATTACCCTATTGGCAACTATGAGGACCAGTACATGAGATGGACAACATTGCAGTAAGAGAGGGGCCAAGCAGTTCCAAAGTTCACCAATACCTTCCATACCTTGCACACCAAGATGGGTATCAAAGAATCCAAACGACATTTGGTTCTGAAATATCGTGGAGCTCTACACAGATACATCCAAATTGAAATGGATTTTTTGGATATTTCATCACTCGGTGTTGCTTATCGATATGTTGTTAAAATCGAGAAGAAATTTAAGCACTAGAACAAATGGGAGTTTGAGTTTGAAAATCTACAATAACCAAAGTATGATAAAGATGGCCCTAATAAAGAGTCTCGTGAAAACCAGTCCAAGCCACAGGAAAAGAAGGGTCACGAGAAGACAAAGAAGGACACCAGAAAATGGTTTGATTTCCACAAAATCCCCTGGCACAACACTGATGAATGTCACTCAAAACAATCATTGGTGGCTGAGATCAAAGACAAGGAGCCGAACCCTGATTCAGAATCTGATTCTGAAAATACTGGTAAAATTCAGATCATTGACGCAAACCCCACTGCTATTGTCGCGACCACAACAATTCAACCAGAAGAACCAACAGATTCTGAAGAGGGGGAGCACCTTTTTCATTCACATATGTGGGTGAAGGGGACCCCGCTACATTTTATTGTTGATAGCAGAAGCCAGAAGAACCTTATCTCAACAGAGGTCATCAAACAGTTGGGATTGTCAACAACACCACACCCGCAACCATACAACATCGGGTGGCTTTGCCAAGGATGAGATCGTTGTGTCAGCCAGCAGTGTCAAATGTCATACGACATATAGCCCTTAAAGGATGAGGTATTATGTGATGTTTCCCCACTGGATGTCTGTGATGTTCTCTTGGGCCAGCCATATATGTGGAGACACTATGCTTTTTATGAGTCTCGACCCCACAATGTCATTGTTTCTCTAGGGGGTCATCTCTACAGAATACCAGAGGTAGTTCTGACTATTGTTCCACCTAAACAGTGTCGCGAGGTAGTATCTCATACTGCAAAATTAAGCTTCTTCACAATCTGTTCAAAAGGGGAACAGAAGGACATTGCAACCACTACAGCCTCGCCCTAAGCACCTTCTATCCAACAGAAGCAGGTCAACAAGGTTGAAACAAAGCACAAAGATTCCTTTTTCACACTATCCTCTCATGTAGCTTGACTTGTTGAAAAGCCTCAGCCTAAACAGGTTCATGACAGACTTCCACAAACTAAGCAGAACGACGTCTCTAGCAAGGCAAACAGCTCACCAAGATTCAGATTCAGCAAACATTTTTTTCTCTCCCCCGAGCACACAACGCAATGGATATCATTTCTTCCTAAGGATGGAGGATTGATTAAGGTGGATATTGATGGCCGCCCACCTTTTCCAACATGCTCAAAACAATTTTCTGGCAATTTTGGTAATTTACTATTTTTAGCAGTTTTCAATTCCAGAGCCATTTTGAGGCCCTAAATGATGTTTTTTGGGAAAAAAGTTTTGCAATATAAAATTTCCTTCATTATTTCATCTAAAATGAATCTCCTCGAAAATACCTTTCCAACGAGCTATCATAAGCCTAAAATGGAGATCGTATGCAAAAGTTACGACCCTGGGAAGTTGATGCACTAACTTACCCAAATGGGGCCCACGTGACTTTTGGCGCTTCATCTCCTAGGTTTAGGTTTTTGGATGTCTAGGGTTGTTGGAATTCCTGTTTATTGTAAAAAGGCCTTCAGAGTCTCATTTTCATCATCTTCTTGTGAATGCAAATAGCCGTCACATCTCTTCTCAGAGATAAACTGTCACCATTCTAGCAAGTCTTTCACTCTGTATTTTTACAGTCTATGTACATTTCTTTCATTAATAGAAATCGTGTATTAATGTATATCTTTGTTTATGTTTGCATCTATGATACTTTTCTGTTATATTATTGAATATATGTGATATCTCTATCCATTTCTTTATTATATCTCCGCTCTCATTTCATGCCGAAAATAATCTGGATCAATCATCGTCAAGACAATCATGATGGATAGTTGGTACTTAGCCGAAATGAAGTTCGACGATGACGATAGGATTATATGTGGAAAAAATCTCCACAATGACGAGTTGGGGCAGGTGCCACATCAGTGCCATGATGTTTCCACGTTGGAGGGAACGAGTGATGAAGTGCCACGTAGATGCCACGTAGAAGTGTGTTGGATGTTGACCTTGTGAGTCCAAGAAACCATAGGAGGTCACAACCTTTAATCCCAAACTCAGAATTAAGCATAATTATAGTCATTGAAAAGATCTTGACGAACAAAAAATGATGGTGCCCTCAAAGAGAGGTAATGAGATAGATGAAGAAAGATGAAATGTTAATGCCCCACTCCTTAAAATGTTACTTAGATGGTCGGGTGTGCTACAAATATGTTCTAATATAAGTAAATTTAAATTTTCATATATTCAACAAGGATTCAAATTATATTTTGAAAATTCCATTGGAGTTATTGGATGTCATTGGAAACTCCCATAGAATATATTAGTTGGATTTTATGCTAGTATACAATATAAATCAAATTTAAAATGAAAATCCATCCCAAAATGAGTTCATACTTGACTAAAAAGCAACTTGATACTTTCCCATAATCATCTGCATACTCGTTGTGATGAGAATTTCATCATAAAGGCACTACATTAAATGCGTACGAGTTTCCGTTTATGAAAAAATATTACACTACCAGGATTGGGTGGATGTTGTGTTATTACAATGATTGGATGGATGTTGCCGATGTTCTTTATGATATCTCATGCATAAAGTATCTCTTTTGAATACTAAAGTGACCAATAGTTGGGTGATGTGCATGCTATCAAAGATAGATATCGACCTCATCATATTGGTCACGTGGTTGGGTATGTGCTAAGTTAGAATATGATATTTTTGATATTGACCCATCAAAGCCCTTCATGTTGGATCAAATTTTAAAGGATCACTTTCCAACATAATTCCAACCCAACACTATGACATTAGATAGGATCAAATCATGCACTATCAATGCATTTCTTAAAAATTTAAGATATGAAAACTTGTTTTGGACCAAATTATGATATTAGGGTGTTGATTTAAACTTCTTTTGTAACAAGCCACACTATCACAAAAATAATTCATAGAAAAGAGGACAATTCCCAAACTCCATAAAAATATAACATCTTCACTGCAAAAATTAATTTCAATCGAGTCTCTCTCATGAATCAAATGGTCAATAAAATAAAGAAAAGTTAACCTTTTAGGAAAAAAATTGAATCACAGTAGAATGCAAGAATGGTGCATATTCCATATGCTCAGCATCAAGTGAAAACTAGCATATCTTTATATATAAGATGTGATGCATGGTGTAGTGTTTTTCTTCTTAGCACACTTAGACTTCAATCATTATCGTATTTTTTTTACTTCATCATGTCTTTTAGATTCTTCAGTGCCTACAAGGTCTTCCTCACCATTGAACTTGACATCTATGGGTTTAGAAAAGTATTACAATTCACTTGCACCCTAAGTATTACACATTTTAGTTAGGAATGTTTCATTTCTTCCAAATTATCTCACCCAAGCCACAACCAACTTACCATGTTAAACGACATCTTGGTACTTGAATATGTCATGATTTTGTTTATTCTTCTACAAATGATCACAATTACTTAAAAGTGGTGGAAAATCATATATAATACGCTGTATTGCATTTTTTATCCCTATTAATTTCTAATAGCTTATTATTACAATACTAGATAATCACTGTTATATTCCATTATTACTAAATTTAAGAGAAGATGCATTGTGAAACCCTAAGAGTGTACACTTCTTTTTTTAATTGAACGTCCTATGTGCACTCCCTTTGTTATTTTTAACATGTAGGCAACTACCATACTATTTATTGGTCACTTGTGCACATCGTTCTTTTCTTCTTTCTTTATAAGATAGGGCAACTACATACATGTTTGTAGGAACATTATACACGATTTTTGTTGTGAGCTTTATCTGAGTATAATATATCTTTTTTTTCTCTTGGATTGTAGTTGTCATAGTGTTTATATTTCCAATGCTTATGATGCTTCTAACCTATGCATGTGAATGACAATAGGGTTTTTCAATTACAACATTTTTCAAGATGGGTGCATCTTTCATAGAGTATGTTAAAAAGATGTCGATTACAATAGCAATACAATTTTTATCACTTTTGGGAAAACAATTTTATTTCTTTTACCATGGTTTGAATAAAAAAATAATTGTTGATTTTCTCATCTTTATAATGCATTACAAAAATTTGATTGGCATAAAGTGCAAAGATGGGATTGTTTTCGTATGCCTTATTGCATGCATTATTCTCACTTATTTGGCCACAATGGCTTGAATAAAAAAATAATTGTTGATTTTCTTATCTTTATAACGCAGTACAAAAATTTGATTGGCATAAAGTGCAAAGATGGGATTGTTTTGGTATGTCTTCTTGCATGCCTTATTCTCACTCATTGGTCTTATGCATTTGTGTAGAATCATTTAATATGTTTTTAATAAAAAAAAGTTGATCATAATAGGAATACAATTTTTCTCACTTTTGGGAAAGTAATTCTATTTTTTTCACAATGGCTTGGGAAAAAAAATTGTTGATTTTCTTATCTTTATAATGCATTACAAAAATCTGATTGGCACAAAGTGCAAAGATGAGATTGTTTTGGTATTCCTTCTTGCATGCCTTATTCTCACTTACTGGTCTTATGCATTTGTGTAGAATCATTTAATATGTCTTTAATAAAAAGATGTTAATCAAAATAGGAATACAATTTTTCTCACTTTTGGGAAAATGATTCTATTTCTTTCACAATGGCTAGAATAAAAAAATAATTGTTGATTTTATTATTTTTATAATGAACTATAAAAATCCAATTGACGTAAAGTGCAAAGATGAAGCTGAGATTGTTTTGGTATGCCTTCTTACATGCCTTATTCTTACTTATTGGTCACAATGGCTTAAATAAAAAATAATTGTTGATTTTCTTATCTTTATAATGCATTACAAAAATATGACATTATTTTTTATTTTTTATTTAAGCCATTGTAATGCATGTATGCAAAGGATTCCATACAGAATCTGCATGCATGCAAAATAAAATATATCTAATGTCTCAAATACTTCAGCAAAACAACCTTGGATATCACATCCCTGAGGGTTCCAAGAAGAAGAAGCCAGAAGATCTAAATTCTAAGAAAGACAATTTTGTCCATGCCTTGATTGCCATCAACTCCTCTCCCGATGCTTGGATCATAGATTCAGGATCATCACATCACATGGTTGCCTTCAATATATTCTTCTTTGGATGCATGCAAAGGTCCTCCTATTATGATGGGGAGCAACTCTTCTGTCGAAGTCACTGGCAAAGAAAGGATTGAACTGACCAACAGAAGCTTCGAGAATGTGATGCACGTTCCCAAACTTTCTGTCAACCTTCTCTCTATGTTTTAGATGATGAATTATGGCACCGGAAAGAAAGTTATATTCACACAAAATTCTATGGACATATATGACATGCAAACCAACTCCAGGGTTGCTACTGGTGAGGTAAATCATCAGTCTAGATTGTATACATTTTCTGAATTCATTGAACTTGATTCTGCTTTACTGCTTACTCATGTTGATGAAAGTAGTAGGGTATGGCATGAAAGGTTTGGACATTTGAATTTTAGATACATGCAACAATTTAGCAAGAAAATATTCGTTGATGGTCTACCAGACATCCATTTCTCCAAGGGAGTGTATGAGGGATGTGTTCTTGGAAAACACCCTTAAGAGAAATTCGACAAAGGAAAGTCTCAGAGAGCTTCTGCATCTTTAGATCTGATCCACAGTGACCTTATGGGTCTTTTTCTGCATCCATCCATCATAAAAGCGAGGTTTGTTCTCATTTTTTTTTATGATTTCTCACATTTTACATGGATCTACTTTCTCAGGAAAAAATACAAGGTCTTTCAACACCTCAAAGATTTCAAAGCCCTAGTTGAGACACAGTTCGAAAAGAAGATCAAAGTCCTCTGAAATCGTAACGGGGGAGAGTATGTAAATCATGAGATCCATAATCTTTTCCATGAGGTGGGGATTCATTTGCAGCATACAATTCCCTATACTCCGCAGCAAAACGAAGTTGTTGAGTAGAAAACCAGATCTCTAAAGGAGATGGCATCTTGCATGTTGCATGCAAAGTCACTACCATAGAGACTATGGGTCGAAGCACTTAATTGTGCAACATACATCCAAAACAGATATCCCCATAGATCTGTCAAGGATAAGGCCCCCTATGAGGCTTGGAGCAGCCTCAAACCGAAAGTGACCCACTTTCACATTTTTTGTTCACGTGCATGGGCCTGGATTCCCTATGAAAAGAGGAAGGCACTTGATCCACAAAGCACTGAGTGTATTTTTGTTTTATACTCTGATGGTGTGAAGGGATATAGACTTATTGATCTTTCCTCAGACCAGATCATCATTGAGAAAAGTTTCCAATTCAAGGAAAGTGTCTTGCATGCACCTCAAGAGCCACATGCAGACACCTTCATTCTTCCACCTGTCTTAGATGATGAACATGCACATGATGACTCTTATTTAGATGAGATTTATGATTCATAGGACTCATATGATTTAGATTCAGAGTCAGTACAGTCATATGCAAAGTCACAACATCCAGATGCAGTTGCAGAGCCAGAGCAGAGGCCCAAGTGGGCACAGACTACTCTTCAAGATGCAGGGGATCTCGTTGGCGATCCAACCGATACTAGGAGGACTCGATCTGATTTCGAGGAGCCTCCTATTGCACTCACTACCACTGAACCATTTACCTCCAAGCATCTTTTCTTGGTTCAGTATTCATATCCATAGTCTTCTGGTGAGGCTGTTGGAAATCCCTTTTGAGAATTCGCCATGCAGGAGGAGTACAACTCGCTCCTCGAGAACTAGACTTGGGATCTGGTTCCCCTTCCTTCTGGGAGGAAACTTTTCAGATGCAGATGGGTCTATAGGACCAAGAGCACAGTGGATAGACATATTAGTAGATACAAATCCAAGCTTGTTTCCAAAGGCTTTCAACAGGTGCATGGTATTGACTATGATGAGACCTTTGCTCCAGTAGCGAAGATGAATTCCATATGATTGGCACTTTCCATTACAGTAGCCAGGGGATGGGAAGTCCATCAGATGGAAGCGAAGAATGCATTTCTTGATGGTGATCTTTCTAAGGAGATCTATATGGAGCATCCCCAGGGATTTATGCAGGACTCATCTTTGGTCTGTCGACTGAAGAAGTCCCTTTATGGCCACAAGCAGGCTACGAGGGCATGGTATGCCAAGATGGACTCCTACTTTTTGTCACAGAACTTTGTACGTTGTAAATCAGACCAAAATTTCTACATGCTCAGGACAGTTGATTCACTCCTACTCTTAGTTCTGTACGTTGATGATTTGTTGATCATCGGTTGCTCGAATTCAGTGATTGATGCAGTCAAGAGGATTCTACATGGCAGGTTTTTTATGACAGACATGGATCTGCTACACTTCTTCCTTGGACTTGAAATCAGTTAGGATGCATCAGGTATCAAACTGTCTCAGGCCAAGTATGCACGAGATGTCCTTGAGATATTTCACATGACAAACTGCAAGTCTGCTCCGACTCCTTTATTATCAGGAGTCAAACTTGAGGATGGAGGGGATACTCCACTGGTTGACAACACACTATACAGACAACTAGTGGGGAGCTTGTTGTATCTCACACACTCTAGACCAGACCTCTCATATGCAGTTGTCACAGTTTCCAGGTTCATGCAGGAGTCGCATGAGCTACATTGGAAGGATGCAAAGCATATCCTTCGATATGTACAGGGCACCATCACCTTTGGGATTCATTATGCAGCAGACTCTACATTAGATCTCATCAGGTTTACTGATTTCGACTGGGCTGGCAATAGCATTGATCACAAGTCCACATCTGGTTACTCACTTAGTCTTGGTTCCAGGCCTATCTGTTGGTCGAGAAAGAAGCAATTCCATTTCTCTATCTGCAGCTGAGGCAGAATACAGAGGGGTATTTAACATAACCATTCAGGCTATGTGGTTACAACATTTGCTCACTGAGTTGGGCATTCAGTTTTATCAATCGATCGCCATATGGTGTGACAACTAGAGCACTCTGAAGTTCTGCATAGATCCAGTTCAGAGGAAGTGGACGAAGCACATTGAGATACACATGCACTACATCTGGGACTTAGTACACAAGGGGATCATCGACTTACAGTGATTTCCTTCAGCAAAACAGATGACAGACATCTTCACCAAGACCTTCACTGAGCAGAAGTTCCATTCTCTGTGAAGTCGTCTTGAAGTGAAGGACACAATTACCTAGCAACTGTAGTTATTCTTTTTACATACATTGTACCTTGAGGGGGGGATTTCCCATGAGGTTTTCCCTCTTTCCTCACTTTATTTTCAGTGTATCTTTTGTATTTGGGTACCTAACATGGCCTCATTGTCGGGACCCATTCTTTATTTTCACCATAGTGATGTTCAGGGGGGGTGTTGGAGTTACTTCAGGGTGAAATCATGAAGATGGGTTACACTTTTGCTTGTTTTATGAGAAAAAAAACTGTATTTTCACAAGTTATTCAACTTCCGGCATACAAAAGTATTTTTATTTAGAATTTCACTTTACAATAAAAACAAAACTTGTGAAGAATAGTGTTGGCTTACCAATGACTATTTTTCATTTTTTTTTATCACGATTTGATATGTCAATTTGACAATTGTTTAACAGTATGTTCCGTAAACATGAAATGAATGATAATGAGTTACTTATTTCTACAACAATGTATCTATTATTAAACTTATGTTTTTAAGAAATGAAATATACTGCAACAATCTATAGAGACTATTATATTATGACTATAATTTTGAATATAACGGATGAATATTATAATTTCTAGAATTTTTTTAAGTTGATCAAGCTGAAAACGTTGCAGATTTTAAACACATGTTTTTCTACACGTTGTATCTATCTTAATTTTTATTTAAAACTAAAATCTAAATATACCCTTTTGAAAAGAACATTTTAAGGATTATGAATATATTTTTTTCCAAATTTTTCACTGTATATTTTTAGAGATACCGATATTTCATTTCACCGAATCATAATGTCTGTTGAAAATATTTAGTGATTTTGTTAAAAAAATAAATAAAATTAGATAAAAAATAAAGAAAATGAAAACAAATTATAGGAATTGAAAGTAGATTCAATTTTGGAAATGTTGGTGTCAATTTCGAAACCAAATTATCAGTATTTGCAGGAGTCTGCAACCTCCGAAATTCAGTTAAGCTTGGGAAAATTCTCTGGTTTTAGTTTTCAGTCCCAATTTCCTTTTTTCGGCTGAAATAATATTTCGGCCAAAAAACTAATATTTCGGCCGAAAGAATAAACTCTAGCGGAAATCGTCAAAACTGAATGGTTTCCAAGGTTTTCGGTCGAAAGACTGTCGAACGAATTCCATTCGTCGGAAAAAATGAAATGACACCTCGTATTGTTTCCTTTCACGCCAAATTGTATAAATAGGCCTTCGGTCGAACACATTTAACACAATTCATTGTATGGACAGACATATATAAGCTCGAGGATAGGGATTTCAAAGCATTTCTATTACTGATTGCAGTTGTATTCTTTTCTTTCTTTATTTCTTCCCTCTGTTCCATAATCTTAATCGGAGGATCAATATCGATACATGGTGGTTTCTAGAGCACTTAAACAAAGTTTTGAATCATCTTTTTGGTTTTTGTTGAATAAGGTAATTGATGTTTGTTCAAGTTTTTATTGGAATAACAATTTATATGTTGAAAGATAAAT
>JZKD02S1733865.1:98093-109160 GCA_000966675.3 Picea glauca | reverse complement strand
TTTTTTTTTTTTTTTTTTTTTTTAAGAGCAATTAAAAAAAATGATTGGTTGTCAACAGGCACACACCTCATAGACCTATAAGTTCATTTGTAGGGGCGTAAATTGCCCATGCAACAGAATAAAGGTTCTGAGTACTACAACTAGCACCATCGACAAAGCCAATGTGGGGTGGTGAAGACTTCGACATCTGGAAACCAGACACAATGCAAGATAAGCGGTCGAGGGTAGAGACCAAATAACGAAAAAGCATACTAAAGTAACAAAAAGTATGATAAAATAAAATAAAAGCACTCGTGCACAAGTGATCTTAAGCATGGTACTTCTTTAATTACAACCCATTTCTGAGTTCACTCAAAGGGATACCGTCATAGTCCACTAACTCATAAGTTCCTTTCTCCAAAACTCGTCTGACGATATAAGGACCTTGCCACATAGATTCAAATTTTCTGGCTCCTAGCATACCCCGATCTTGTTCATAAAGGAGAACCAGATCGCCTTCGGAGAAAATGTGTGGCTTGACATGTTTTTCGTATTAGGCTTTGACGCGTTTCTTCTGGGCTTCTATAACTAGGGTGGCATCGCGACGAGTTTCATCTAATTGCATGAGATACAACAGACGTTCTTCTTCAGAAAAAGTGTTTGGGAGAATTTTGATGGCTAGTTTTAGGGAGGGTATCTCACATTCAATCGGAAATATGGCTTCTATATGATAGACTAACTAGAATGGTGTAAACCTAGTAGAATAATTAATAGATGTCTAGTAATCCCACAACGCTGAAAACAACATCGTGTGCCAACTTGTTTTGTGAATCCCTATCATTCGTCGAAGCATGGTAATGAGGATTTTTTTTATTTATTCAACTTGGCCATTGGCTTGTGGGTAATAGGGTGTTGAGTTGTCATGGTGAAGACCCAACTTTTCAGTGAGTTCGGACATCATGAAGTTTCTAAAGTGGCTACCATGGTCCGTAACAATAGCTTGAGGAACACCAAACCGAGTAGTGATGTGAATGAATATAAATAATGTTGTTGTCCTTCCAGTATTGTCAAATGTTGGCATCACCTCGGCCCATTTCCTAAAATAATCTATGGCTATAATAATGTATCCATGCCCCCCAGTTGAGTGAGGGTGACATGTCATGAAATCAATACCCCATTTCGCAAAAGGACAAACAAAGACCACATGGTGTAGAGGAGCAGGGTGTGATCGTATTTTATTGTTGTAGGTTTGGAAAACATTGCATTTTTGGACGGCAAGTATACAATCATTGAATAAAGAAGGAAAAAAATATCCTAGATCTTCTGGGCAATAGCATACCCAAACATGTGACCACCACAGGCTCCAGAATGGCAGTCATTTAGGGCTTTCTTGGCTTCATCAAATGTGAGGCAACGTTGAAAAATGGAGTCAATCCCACGATGATAAAGAGTATCACCGAGAATAATATACTGATGGGCTTGGTAGCGTATTTGATGGCGGTCAGTGTTAGACAAATTGGGCCAAAAAATATAGGTTTGGAGATATATGATGATATCTCCGTACCAAAGTTCATCGGAACTAATAAAGAAAAGGGATTCATTGGGTAATGAATTTGCTGCTACATTTTCCATCTCAGAGCAGGGAAGGTCGGATATCAACTCAATAAACACCAAGGATTTCTTCAACTTAGCACATTCAAATTATAAGTCAAACTCCTGGAGTATTACGATCCATTTGGAGTATTTTCCCCCTAGCAATTGGCATGTAATAATGTGTTGTATAGGGTTGCAGTTAGAAATTACCGTAGTCTTGTGAGAAAGGATATGGTGCCGGAAACATTGAACAACTTGGATGGCTACCAAGGCCAGTTTTTCAACATGTAAATACTTGGTTTCGATAGTCGTGAGACTCTGATTCAAGTAATAGATGACATGTTCATCATGAGAATCATCCTCTTGGACGAGAACCATAGCGATGGTATAGTCTGAGGCTGTGAGGTAGAGGAAATAATCCCGACTGTAATACGGTAGGAAGAGTAGTGGGGTACGTGTCAATGATAGTTTCAAAGATTCAAAAGATTTTTTGGTAGTGATATCCCATACAAACTCAGAACCTTTCTTGAGAAGTCACATAAATCCAAGAGTTAGCTCAGCATAGTTTGGGATGAAATGATGGAGAAAGTTTGCCTTCCCTTGCAAACTTTATAACTGGCGAAGTGAGGAAGGAGGAGGAAGATTGAGAATCACCTCGACCTTCAAAGGATCTACCTTGATCCCTTGACGTGAAACAATAAAGCCCAGAAGTCAGTCATATTCTATGCAAAAAACACATTTGTGGGGGTTCAAGCATATGTGGTAAAATCGACATCGAAGGAAAATGGAACGAAGGTGTATTGGATGATCTACACAATGCATGGAATGAGCAGGTAAGTCATCGAGATAGAGCTGCACAATGTGCTTTATATCATGAAAGGCATAAGACATAGCACATTGAAAAGTTGCACCGACATTATTTAAATCGAATGGAAGTTTCTGGTAGGCGAAACTGACCCAAGGACAAATAAAAGAGGTATTGTGTTGGTCTGGGGAAACGATATTTATTTGATTATATCTGGAGAAACCATCCATCAAAGAGAAGATTTCACTTCTAGCACAATCGTCGACGATCTGGTCAATGAAGGGGGTAGGAAAGTTGTCTTTAGGACAAGCTTTTTTAATGTCCCTATAATCAACGCACATGCGGATTTTGCCTTGTTTCTTGTCAATTGGAACAAGATTGGAAACCCAGTCAGTTAGAGCCACAGGGTAAATAAAGCCAACTTTGAGAAGTTTCTCAACTTCAAGCTTGATAGCGGCTGCTTTACGTGGGTGGACCAGACGAATTCATTGTCGGACAGGTTTAGTGCCCGAGTATGTCTTAATCTCATGTACCACAATGCCAAGGTCAATCCCCGACATTTAGTCATAGCTCCATGCGAAGACGTCACAAAATTATTTGAAAAGAGACTTGTAGGTGACAACTTCGTCATGGGAACACGAAGCTCCGATATGCACATTTTCGACAACTCCAGATTTGATGGATATGTTGAGGGGGATTATGGGTGAGATATTACTTAAGTTCCCTTAGTAGAACATGTTGTGTGTAGACTCGGGAACAATAGAAATGATGACAATGGTTGATGAGGTCGGGAGTCGTTGGTAACCCTTGA
This sequence comes from Picea glauca, assembly GCA_000966675.3. Classification (NCBI taxonomy): domain Eukaryota; kingdom Viridiplantae; phylum Streptophyta; class Pinopsida; order Pinales; family Pinaceae; genus Picea; species Picea glauca. Next base: position 105,972 of record JZKD02S1733865.1, on the reverse strand, counting down.
TGGTGTGTTGTTCCAAGAAGAGGATGGAACGATGATGTCCATCCTCCCAAGAGGTATCTTCCATGGACATAACAGACATAATCATGTCATCTGTAGGAAAAATGACGCTGAATGGATCTAGATATAAATAACCAAGAGAGGGGGTTGTCGATTGAATGGCTTGATAAGCAGATTCGACTGGACTCAAAGGAATTTCATCGCCATAATGAAGATGATCGTTGGGGTTGGGTACCATCAATGGGTCATAAGACGTAGGGGTTCCATGAACAGAGGTGGAGATCACATTGATGAAGGCGACAAACAAATGTGGAACATCGGGTGGTGGAATGGGGAAAGTACCCATCAAAAAGGAATCTTTAAGAAGAACCACACCGACGTTCTCATATCCAGGGGGTTTTGCAATGAAAGGTACGTTTCTGGTATGTGCATCAAAGTGAAAGAAGGCCAATTGGTCTGCGGTAAATACTTTTCCTTGATGTGGGAAACGCACGACATGAAAAAGAGTGGACACAATTGTAAGCATGGAATCGATCCAGCTACAGCNATAAACACCAAGGATTTCTTCAACTTAGCACATTCAAATTATAAGTCAAACTCCTGGAGTATTACGATCCATTTGGAGTATTTTCCCCCTAGCAATTGGCATGTAATAATGTGTTGTATAGGGTTGCAGTTAGAAATTACCGTAGTCTTGTGAGAAAGGATATGGTGCCGGAAACATTGAACAACTTGGATGGCTACCAAGGCCAGTTTTTCAACATGTAAATACTTGGTTTCGATAGTCGTGAGACTCTGATTCAAGTAATAGATGACATGTTCATCATGAGAATCATCCTCTTGGACGAGAACCATAGCGATGGTATAGTCTGAGGCTGTGAGGTAGAGGAAATAATCCCGACTGTAATACGGTAGGAAGAGTAGTGGGGTACGTGTCAATGATAGTTTCAAAGATTCAAAAGATTTTTTGGTAGTGATATCCCATACAAACTCAGAACCTTTCTTGAGAAGTCACATAAATCCAAGAGTTAGCTCAGCATAGTTTGGGATGAAATGATGGAGAAAGTTTGCCTTCCCTTGCAAACTTTATAACTGGTGAAGTGAGGAAGGAGGAGGAAGATTGAGAATCACCTCGACCTTCAAAGGATCTACCTTGATCCCTTGACGTGAAACAATAAAGCCCAGAAGTCAGTCATATTCTACACAAAAAACACATTTGTGGGGGTTCAAGCATATGTGGTAAAATCGACATCGAAGGAAAATGGCACGAAGGTGTATTGGATGATCTACACAATGCATGGAATGAGCAGGTAAGTCATCGAGATAGGGCTACACAATGTGCTTTATATCATGAAAGGCATAAGACATAGCACATTGAAAAGTTGCACCGACATTATTTAAATCGAATGGAAGTTTCTGGTAGGCAAAACTAACCCAAGGACAAATAAAAGAGGTCTTGTGTTGGTCTGGGGAAACGATATTTATTTGATTATATCTGGAGAAACCATCCATCAAAGAGAAGATTTCACTTCTAGCACAATCGTCGATGATCTGGTCAACGAAGGGGGTAGGAAAGTTGTCTTTAGGACAAGCTTTTTTAATGTCCCTATAATCAATGCACATGCAGATTGTGCCTTGTTTCTTGTCAATTGGAACAAGATTGGAAACCCAGTCAGTTAGAGCCACAGGGTAAATAAAGCCAACTTTGAGAAGTTTCTCAACTTCAAGCTTGATAGTGGCTGCTTTACGTGGGTGGACCAGACGAAGTCATTGTCAGACAGGTTTAGTGCCCGAGTATGTCTTAATCTCATGTACCACAATGCTAAGGTCAATCCCCGACATTTATTCATAGCTCCATGCGAAGACGTCATGAAATTATTTGAAAAGAGACTTGTAGGTGACAACTTCGTCATGGGAACACGAAGCTCCGATATGCACATTTTCGACAACTCCAGGTTTGATGGATATGTTGAGGGGGATTATGGGTGAGATATTACTTAAGTTCCCTTAGTAGAACATGTTGTGTGTAGACTCAAGAACAGTAGAAATGATGACAATGGTTGACGGGGTCGGGAGTCGTTGGTAACCCTTGATGGTGTGTTGTTCCAAGAAGAGGATGGAACGATGATGTCCATCCTCCCAAGAGGTATATTCCATGGACATAACAGACATAATCATGTCATCTGTAGGAAAAATGATGCTGAATGGATCTAGATATAAATCACCAAGAGAGGGGGTTGTCGATTGAATGGCTTGATAAGCGGATTCGACTGGACTCAAAGGCATTTCATCGCCATAATGAAGATGATCGTTGGGGTTGGGTACCATCCATGGGTCATAAGATGTAGGGGTTCCATGAACAGAGGTGGATATCACATTGATGAAGGCGACAAACAAATGTGTAACATCGGGTGGTGGAATGGGGAAAGTACCCATCAAAAAGGAATCTTTAAGAAGAACCACACCGACGTTCTCATATCCAGGGGGTTTTGCAATGAAAGGTACGTTTCCGGTATGTGCATCAAAGTGAAAGAAGGCCAATTGGTCTGCGGTAACTACTTTTCCTTGATGTGGGAAATGCACGACATGAAAAAGAGTGGACACAATTGTAAGCATGGAATCGATCCAGCTACAGCCAAGTAGAAGGTTGTAATCGAGGGGAGCGTCGAAGACCTCCACTTCAATGTTGACTGTTTTTCCTTCTAAGATAATAGGAAATGAAGGGAGAACATAGTAAGGCTTAAAACCAGAGCCATTGAAGTCTTTGAGCATGTTGTGGGATTCAGTCAAAGGAGGAGAGTCGATGGCTTTCCAGCAGGTAATAGACATGACACATGTCGAGGCACCCTCATCAATAACTATTCTACAAATGTTTTTGTCAGAGAAAATAACTTGTATTTGGAATGCATGTTGAGGGGGTAACCTTGGAATGTGATCGTCCAAGTCAAAAATTATTAAATTTGTATCTGTAAGGTCGATTCCACCAATAGATTTCAATAGTTCCTTTCATTGTATAGGACAAATCTGAGGGAGTTCGAGGGCTGACATCGTGGATGGTGCTTGGGCCAGATCTTTGACAATACTGTAGTTCTGGGCATCACATGCATGAGGATTGAAAGCCGATTTTTGAACAACACCCTTTGGGGGAGAGCGAAAAATTGTATCTAGGCTTAGTCATTTGAGATGAAGAGGACCGTTGGTAGGTGGAGTCGTGGGAGATGGTTGGACCAACGAAGGAGGTATTGCATCAACCTTCTCTTTGGAGGAAGGATAATATTTGGCTCGAGTGGTAAGTGTGATGTCATTCTTCTTTGAATCACATGTACACATTAAAACATAGGATGTATTGTTGGGGGAAGGTTGGTCATGAATGACCAATTAGGCCTATTGTTGAGAGGGGAAGGGTTGTGACAATACGACTGGAGTGGGGGGTTTTATGGTCCCTTGAAGGAACTTAGTAACCTCAGATCATCGTGGACAATCCTTAGTGTAGTGATAATCACCACAGATAAGACAAGGGTATCAGGGTTTTCTCTTATCCCTATCATCAACAGGTGGTGTTTTAGTTTTCTTAGAATGCGGATTATTTTTATCCTCCTTGTTCTTACCCTTTCCTTTTTTGGATTTATTTTTGCCGATGGGGGTAGATTGAACAGAGTTTACCTCAAAAGTATTTCCGGTGGGAGGGGTAGGAGACAGAGCATTTTGAACATTAGAAGAAATGGGTTTGGGGTTGTTGCTAGAGATTTGGATGGAATGAGGTTGGGCATGGAAAGTGCCAATCACACCATCAACTACATGAGAAGTAGCAGGAGTATTTGAAGTAGCAGAAGTAGAAGGACGAGGCGCGTCAGGGAGTAAGTCATAAAGAGTACCCATTTGTGAGTAAACGAGGTCGAGGTATTGAGCATGACTGATTGCCTGTTCTTCTGTGACAACTCCACCCATGGTGATGTCACAAGAGATGTCATTCATGAATGATTTTGTGAACCACTCTTCCAAAAACTGATCGGGAAGTTCGAGTTTGATGTGACGTTGTCTTCGTCACCACTCATGAATGTGATCAGAGATATGAGTCACTTTGGTTTGTTTGAAAGAACTCAAAATCTTGGTTCTCATTTCGTAGTGGATTCGTAACTAGTAGTGGGTGAGGAAAGCCATAGAGAGGGTGTTGAAGTTGGTGAAGAAGCCTCGTGGTAATTCTACATACCACTTCACGACGGAACATGTGAGGGTTCGTTGAAAAAGGCATAAATGAATAGAGTCATCCATCAAGGAGTTGGATGAGCACCAAAGGTGAAAAGTCATTACATGATTGTTCAGGTCCTCTCCTGGTTTACCATCAAATTTAGGGATGTCGGATGGTAGTTTGGCCGGTATGGTGGGCCATTGAGGAGAGTGACGGATCAGATCATTTAAAGTCCTTGATAGATCAGGGAGGTCCAAGGTGGCTAAGAAGGGTAAATGTCTATTCACATGTGGGTACTGGTGACTTTGGGGAGGGAGTTCTGTCAATAGACCAGTGGGACCATAAGCAGTTTGCATATAATGCAAAGATCCAGGAAAATTTAGTTGTTGGTGTGGAGGCAAGTAATTCATAAGGTTGTACCCTTGAACAGGGGCATGGGGTTGAGCGTTCGAGCCGAAAATAGGATTAGATGTTCCTGGATATGGTTGGCCTGTACTAGGGGGTATGACGGAGCTAGATTGAGGTTGTTGCCCCCCAGTCGAGTGAGGATTATGTTGAACAAGATAATTCCAATACTGGGCCAAGGATGGAGGTATGTTTTGTCCATAGGGTGGGATCAGTGGGAGCTTCCCTCCAATCGGGGGTTGCATCCCTATTGGGATTTGTCCTACAAAATGGGATTGGGTTTGGCCTCCTTGGTGAAATTGTCCACCAACAAGAATCTAGTTATTAGGTGTGAAAGATAGGATGGTGCCACTAGGGTCAGTGCCTCCAATAGAGGATGGAAGAGGTCCTCTGAAAGGGGGTTGAGGAAGTGTCAGAATAAAAATGGGAACGAGATGGTGCCCAAAAGGAGTGTAAATGATAGGAGTCGCAGAGGAGATTTGTGTAGGATCAGGAATATAAGCATTCAACGTATGATATTCGGGCGAAAGTGTTGGGGTGAATCTGGGCGAAAGCACTGTGCTAATGGGGGCTTGGCTAGGCGTTGTAATCCCAGTGTGAGGACTCGTAGTGTCTAGGACCATTGTGTAATGGACCATTTGTAGAGGGATAGTCAATATGTAGTTAGTTGGTGGAGCGTCTGTACCAAGAAAATAATAGGCAGTAGTAAAAGGTATTGCATATAGATCAGATGTTTCGGGCAGCTTAGGTGTGACAGTGATATCAACGCCTACTCCTGAGCCAAAGAGATCCTGTCTAAAAATTCCAGTAGTCCAAAAAGGATCTTGACCCTCAAGTCCTATGAAAGGTCTAGTTGGTAATCCAGAAGACTGAACAACTATATCTCCGGAAGAATTCACGAACAATAGGTATCTCGGAGTCGGGAGGAAGTCAGAATTCCTCTTGAGAATATGTAACTCAAAACCATTCTAAAGAGTTAATTCTTTCCACTGGTGGAGTGGAAACATCTTGGAATTCACTCTATTGAGGAGAGCCCTGCGGTGAGTTGGTAGGCAACGGTTGAGAACCTTCCATATCTTCTGGGGATAGGCCTTGCATTCTACGTGAACGACATGGAGGGTCAATTGTGATTGAGTTAGAATTTTACAAAAGAAATGATATGGACAACTTGGGTAAACAAATAGCATGCACTAATAAAATCTAGGAAGAAAAACCAAGCAAAAAAGGCCTTCTAATTCCGAAGTCACTAGTTGGTGATGAAATCCAACATCACAACGATGAGACAAGAAGGGGTTGGGCTACGATGGAAAAGTTGTGTTGACAACCTGCTTAATGGACTTACACCCTGGTGCAAGCTCTCACACACAATCATGGGTATACCCTCAAAGGATCCTGAGTGAGTCTGGTCAATGTCAATTCTAGGTACCATGAAGACTTACCCCTTCACAGTCACCTTATGTAATACCCTAAGAAGATAGGCTACTAAGGTTACCACCAACAACAATAATGCCTAGGAGAACAGCCGATAGTCCAATCCACATGCAAGGGCAGGGTATCTATCCCAAAATCATCTTGATAGGCTTCCACTCATCATTGTGGGCATACCTTCAAGTGACCCCCGTAATATGTGAAATCTGTACATCGATATCAACAAAGAAGGGTGAGTAACTCTATCAATCTCAATGCGACCTCAGGTTTGACCCTTGTGTGAGAAGGGCTTCCCAAGACAAATGCTACAAATGGAATTTGACACTCCTTATTACAAGATAATATTGTGTGTTTTGTGCTTTGGAGAGTGTGTTTCACTGCCTATTCCAAATCTCTAGCTTAGCTAATATTGGTGTAAAAGAGCCCTAGAAAAAGTTACTAGTTGAATTTTAAAATTGCGCAATATTATTAAAGGTTGTTGTTACTCAAAAGGAAATGAAAATTAAACCGATGGTGTGTGAGACTCTGACCCAACAATGCATAAATAGGGATGAATGATACAAATTTTTCTCGATGAATCCTATTTACAGGAGGGAAAGAGGAGTTTTCTAGAACAATGTGAACTACGATGTATGATCTTCTCTGAAATGTAATATCAAACAATCATGAACAATGCAAATTCCCTATTCATTTTCTTTCAATACTAGAATGCCCATATTTTTCAAATAAAAGGTTGCTTAAAAAAAAAGAAAATGTCTTTAATTTTTTGTTAGAAACCAATAAACTGGGATGGAACTAAGAAAAAGTAAGAAACCAACGAAAATAAAATACACAACAAACACCCAAATCGATCTTTCAATAAAAATAAAAATAACAAACAGACAAGACCAGTCTCTTCAAATGCACATGGGTAACAATTTTTCAAGTAATAAGAAATTGAAAAGGACCATTAATTTCAACTTTTAATCCAATCAAAGGCTCTCGACCAAACAAGTATTCGGATTTCAGAATCAAAGATTATACCCTTGTTAAGAAATGGTCAAGAGGTAAAAATTGAGAAAAAATGTTGAAGAAGAGCTTTCGATTTCCGAAAACTAATCATTCGCAAGATTTGAAGTCAAGAAACATTCAATCACTGGCCAGAGAAGTTATTTCCAGACACACCAACCAATCTGAGCATCTGAATACACAAAAGACTTAATCCAAAATTTTTACAAGTGAGTTCGCAGTCTAACAGTGGGGTACAGTGCGAGAATTAAGGATTCTCGCAGGCTAGACACAGGCAGGTTGTAATAAGTTCACACTGAACTGAACACTAGGGTGTGAAGCTCAGTTATTCTCCTAGGCTATAGAAAGATGTAGTGTATGAAGGCTTGTAATCAAGAAAATTTTGGAAAAATGACAGGACTTTTGAGGGAACTTCTGGATCCAGGGAGTCTATGAGGGTCTCCTCAAGACTCAGAGATTGATTGGGAATGAAAAAGGGTAGGTCAAGAGAAAATGGCCAAGAAAAAACCACTAAAATGGGTTGTATCCCCAGTGGAGTCGCCAATTTTGTTATCAGATAAATCAGTAGGTGCGGACACTAACAGATCTCCCTAGATCCACCTAGATCTAGAACAAAATAGGACATGACATGACTCTTTCTCTAAGTTGCAGTCCTTGAATCTACTACTAAGAAGGAATGAATGACATACCTTTATATCACTTCCTTAGGTATCTGTTGTTCCCGCTTTGCTCTGGTTCTCTTGTGAAATCAGGTCCAAGACAACACAAACCAACCAAAGTGAAGATAGCAAAGTATATTCAACGTCAACCTATGCATATGATCAAGGATTTATGCAATAAAATAAGAGTGAT
>JZKD02S1733865.1:43296-77619 GCA_000966675.3 Picea glauca | reverse complement strand
AATGACTCTGGTCCATTCAGGGGGTGCAAAATCACACAGAGTTTAACATCAATAATTATCTAAAGTCTCGAACTCCCGAAGTATTTAACATGGCTTAAGGATGAGTTAATTATTGATAATCACTCACTAATCACTTCGTAATATCATCACTTTAGGAGATCTTCATACTTTACATCCAGAAGTATCAAAGTGTCGAACTAGTTGAAGTCTCGATGAGCCGAAGCATCGAAGTGTCGAATTAGTCGAAGAGACGAACTCCCAAAGTGTCGAAGTAGCCGAAGAGACAAACTCCTAAAGTCTCGAAGTATCTGAAGCATGTGGCAACCATCATTTTAGACACGTGGCACACTCATTAGTCATGACACATGGCACACTCATCAGTCATGACACATGGCACTCATTTTAGGTCATTTGGTTGTGACACCTACCCATTTCCACGTGACACATGTCACCCTTCTTTCCATGACACATCAACAATTGTGACATCATATGATGACAAGCCACCACGTCACTTCAAAGATTTTTCTCCAGTAGCTTTTCATGCCCAACATTTGAAACTCCATGTTGGAGTTACTTCACACAAACCTAGGATTATTTTCCTAATGTTTTTCCTTGTTTGTTAGTCATAATTAGTCATTATCTAGTTTCCTATATTTTGGGGGAGAATATTCCACCTGGAGAATATTCTCTTTTAGTTGACACTTCACTTTGACTAGTTGAGTTGAGTTTAGATGTTGCATTGGTTTTATCACCATGAAACATTGGGATCATCACCATGCTAATTCAACCTTTCCTTGGGATCATCACCAGACTGGCACATTATCATTGATTCCCTGAGTTAACTCCTCACTAATCTCTGTCCAGTTAGTTAACTGAAGACTAGTTGACTAGTTAACTCAACTAGGTGGTAGTTCACTCCTGTAACTACCTAAGAGACTAGACTAGGTGGAAGTTCACTCCCGTAACTGTTGGTGTGTGTCCAAATCAATATAGAACACCACTAGTGCATTTTTTATCCTCCATTGTGAACTCATTGAGTTATATAAAGTATATAATGTGTAAATTATTCATTATTCACAACGGTTAATGAGAATTCTTTCATTCTTTCTCTCCTTCTTATTATTTCTCCAATTGTCTCTGCAAATGCGTGTATTATTGTTTATATAGATCTATTATGTGCAATTTCAACACATTTACATGGTATCAGAGTCGACGGACTGCTGAGAAAAATCTACACCAAATTATTTTTGCAGGTGCTGAAGATTGGAGAACACATAAAAGATGGAATATATGTTTTATGATCCGATAATACTTCTCATGCCTCGTAAATATTTGGAGTGGAATCCAAATATTCTACGTCTTAATAGAAGTAGAGGATTATACCAAATAACCATGGCAATGGAAGTAGAGCTTGATTCTACCGATGAGAAAAATGACTTTCTCAATAGACAAGATATGGCCATAGGATTTATATTCTTGTCCATTTCTCTAGAAATTCTCCACCAAGTATATGATGAATCACAAGAATCAACTCCAAATGAATTATGGACCAGATTTGAGGTTCTATTTGGGAATATAGAAGATTGCGAAGAGTTCATGTAGGACGATGAACAGATAGAGCCAGAAGAGAATCCATCGGAAGATCAAGACTCTTATTATGAAGAGTCTTCTACAAAAGTATTTGCACAAATTTGTATTCCATTAATTGAAGATGATTTCTACTCCATTTAAGATTTGTTTTATGAATTTCATGTGGAAGATATAGGGCATGCATATGAGGACTCACATGAAGACACTTTTCCATGCGCAATGCATGCATCACATGAGACAAAAAGGGAGTCACGCACATCAGACTCCATTATGATATTTTCTTAGCACAATTTGTAGAAAAAAAATTGGATATTTTAATTCCTCTTGAGAAAATATCCAATTTCAAAAACAAAATCGTCCCAAACGGAGTCTGGGAAGTGAATTTATGATCTTTTTAAAATCAACAAAATTTCAGCATTTTTCTTGAAATGGCCGCACGGTTTTAAAAGTTTCATCCAAACTTTATTTGGATCTTATTCATTACAAGAAGATAAAGTGGATATGTGTGGAAATATCAATGGTGCATATACTTCATTAGATCTATGCAGACATCTACATATTCAACAAAATCGTCAACAAGCACAAAATTACATAGTTGCGAGGTCTTCTTGGACTGAAGGACATAGTTGCTTAGCAACTGTTTTTTGTTCCTTCTAATTTTTATTTATTTTTATGAATTGTAATTTGAGAGGGGGGGAGGAGGAGGGGTGGGGGATTCCCTTGATGTTTCCCCTCTATCCTCACTTTATTTTTAGTGTATCTTTTGTATTTGTGTACCTAACATGGCCTCGTTGTCCGGACCCATTCTTTATTTTCACCATAGTGATGTTCAGGGGGGGTGTTGGAGTTACTTCACACACACCTAGGATTTACTTTTCCTAAGATTTTTTCTTGTTTATTAGTCATAATTAGTCATTATCCAGTCTCTTATATTTTAGGGGAGAATATTCCACCTGGAGAATATTCTCTTTCAGTTGACACTTCCCTTTGACTAGTTGAGTTGATTTTAGATGTTGCATTGGTTTTATCACCATGCAACATTGGGATAATCACCATGATAATTAAACCTTGCCTTGGGATCATCACCAGAATAGCACATTATCCTTGATTCCCTGAGTTAACTCCTCACTACTCTATGTTTAGTTAATTAACTGAAGACTAGTTGACTAGTTAACTCAACTAGGTGGAAGTTCACTTTCGTAATTGCCCGAGAGACTAGACTAGGTGGAAGTTCAATCTAGTAACTATTGGTGTGTGTATAGATCACTCTAGACCACCACTATGGCACATTGGTTATCCTCCAGTAAGAACTCAATGATTTATACAAAGTACATCATGTGTAAATTATTCATTATTCACAACGGTTAATGAGAATTCTTTCATTCTTTCTCTCCTTCTTCTTCTTTCTCCAATTCTCTCTGAAAATGTGTGTATTATTGTTTAGCTAGATATATTCTTTGCAGGTTGAACATTTACACTCCCAAAACCTGGATTTCTAAAGAAAATATGGACCATTCATCGATCATGTTGGCACAGGGGCAGACCCGGGGTTCAACACTTCAACAAAGCACCAACAAAACCCTAACTACTGGCCCTTTCGGAAACACCTGCAAAGGAAATGAAGTCTCAGCCAAGGTCAAGGCAGGGGGGGTTGTAGGACTCAAGTTTCTACAACCAGCTGGGACACAGAATTGTGATCACAATACTTAACAGAGCACTTAGAAATTAACGTTCATTAGTCCTTGACCCTTATTCACAATGCATATTCAAACCCTAATTACATAACAACGCAGTATTCAACAAGATCTAAGCATTCCTAACCATTTAGCACATAGAATCAAACAAATCTGGCATTCATTCATGTTATTAAGAACTAAGCTACTACATCAAATGCATCTAACATACATAAAGATTCAACACTAAGCATAAATCACATCAATAACACAAAGCAATCACAACATAGGATATATGTGGTTCACCTCCAACATGGGGCTATGTCCACCAACTCTTTGTCTTATTTATTATCGTCTTTCTTCTTCTTACATGCACAGAGCAACAAAACCAAATTCGCATAGAATAGGATATCTGCCTTCACTTCGCCAGATCTTCCTTCCTCGAGTTTTGCACAACATAGAGCCTTCTTACAATCTCTTGCACTTAGCTCTGCAAGTTCTCAACACATAGCATGCATGAAGCCTTTACAACTAATCGCACTTAACAACCTTTACATATCTTTCACAAAGCCAACTTACATATGATATTATGCTTCTTATAATGCCTAGATACTTATTTATACATTTACAAATGGGTCCTAAGCATGGATAGACCCATGGGCCGACATCCCATACCCATTACATAAGCCCTAAACCCAAAAATCCCACAAAAAGGGGGTGAGATTGCAGGATCTTCACTTCACCTGGGCACTCCATCTTCGATCCACCTATTGAAGTCCCAAAAATGGTCAAACATGACCAAGGTTCTCCAAGACTTGGTAGAGGGCCAATGGGCCCCCAACACCCACCTGTGACTCGTCTTGAGTCACTCTGATCTAGGTAATTCTCCTTCGAAGGCCTCGAACTGCCTTGACTTGCTGCTTTGCTAGGGATTCCTACTCGACAAACTCTTGAATGATTTTCTCATTCATAGGTCCTTCAAAGTGTTATTCCACTATGGTGACCACCTATTCCAGTTGTGCACCTTGTCCCTCAATCTCTTCAAAAAGTGTCCAGTCTTTGTGTTGTACCAGGTGGAGTGTCTGGGTCACTTCCATGACTTTACTCTAGATGGCATGGACCTGTTGCTGAACTTCAAATTGTTCTTGTGACCTTTTCATCTTCTCGACCATTGATAGTAGCTTCGATTGTGCTTGTACTGTCGCTTCTTGTTGCTTTTCTTCTTGGAGTTGTGACTCCAATGTCCTTAGTTCTGGGTCCTTTGCAAGGTGCTCATGGATATGCACACTTTGGTTATTGAGTTACTTGCATTCTAAGGTCAATGCTTTGATTCTTCTAATTGTGCTTCAATCATTTTCTTCCCTTTGATATCGCACTTCCTGCAGAGTGCTTGACACTGCTTGCAATTCCAGTTCTACTACTCTTGCTTGGAGCTATTGAATGGATTTAGAGAGCTTCCCCACTTGGCTATCAGTTGTTACCTCTTCCATCTATGCCAGGCCCGAAGCAGAGTGAAGTGATCTAGTGACTTCTTCTTTAACTCCAATCTGCTCCATGAGCAACTGTTCTTTTAATTTCTAGAGCTTCTCTCTATCCTCTGCAAACTTCATCTGGAGGTCATCTTTCTCTTGATGCGCAACTTGATGTTTCTCTAGGGATTCCTCCTTTTCTTTCTTTAGAGCCTCTATGGCCTGCTCTTTTTCTTCCTGGACCCAACGAAGGTGAGATTTTGTCACATCCGCTATTCTACATAGTTGGGAAAACTCATCACCTACTTCTATGCCCCCTATTGACAACAGTGTAGTAGACACTATGTGACTCGAATGAAGATCATGTTGTACCCCTTTGAGCTCCACCTCGATCCTTTCATCCATTATCTCATGTTTGACTTCGTTTCACTGCAAAATGTCCTCTGATGTATCTGATGTAGCTGCGATGATAAGGTCAATATCATCCACCATAAGTATAGTCTGTAACTGAGGTTTATCTGTGCGACTCTTCTTCCGCACTGAGGTTTTATTTGGGGAAAAAATTCTTTTCTTGGATGTCTCTGTCTCCATAAGGGGATATTTAGGCAGTGTGACCTCACCCTATTCCTTCTTGTCTTCTTCGCCTTCGTCCTCTTCTTTGTCAACTTCATCACCTCCTCCCCCTTCAGGTGAATCTGATGTAGTCTCCTCTGATGCACTATGTATTTCTTATACCTCTTCCTGCTTCTTATTATTGATACTTCCTGGTCCATCATACTCTTCCCATGTGACTACAGGACTTTCGATGAGGTCGGGGTCAAAGATTTTTGTCTGTTCGACTGGTACAAGGAATTCTGTAGACCATTCCTTCGTTATTTCCTCCATATCTTCCTCAATGATTTTGTAATAGGACTGGAGCTCTTCCTTGGGTTCATATATGCATGCAGTGAGGTAAATGAGGTGCTTGTCTGCATGGAACTCCATTTTTGAACTAAACCTTTGAAGTGTATTTGGAGTCATTCAAGGGAAGGATTCAATGGCCCTCTTTAGCTACAAGTAATAGGTGTGGAACACCACATTGGACTTCCATTGCTTCACCATGTCACTCGAATACCAGAGGGTAGTGAACCTCATGGCCATTGATTCAGATGGCTTGACTTTAGGGAAGGTTTCTCCCTCTGGCATCTCCCAAGAAATTAAGGAAACAAGAATCAACAAATAGCTGAAGTGAAACTCATAGCCCTGGTCTTGCGCTTCATGAAAATATTTCTCCAACTGGTTGATGAGGTAGCTCACCTAGTTCATCTACATTAATTCAACACATTTTCCTGAAAGGTCAATGATAAACCTCGTGACCTGCATTGGTTTGTTCTTCCTGATGAGATTACTAGAGATCAACTGGCAAGCTAGGCACATTGTGCCATTTTGGATGCAGGCTACCTTGTAGCCCCGCTTCCCTTTCTCCACATTTCCATAAGTGTTCTTTATTTTCTACGCCAAGGCATGATCTGCAGCCTTCCCTAGGTAAAAATCCTGAGGGTTCAATCCTTGCATGCTCAATCCAGTGATCTAGTGGATCAGTGTCAGATCTACAGTGATGCAACTATCTAACCACAGATAACTGCCATGGTAGCATGATAGGAGGATTTTAATGCACACGTTAACCTCCTGACGTCTGTCGAAGAGCGGTATCTTCATCACATTAAGGATTGTTGTTATTGCGATGTCCATGGTCCATGGATGGGATATGATCTTCAAATTCTTCCCCGTTGTCTTTGTCAAGTACTTATGTGGTGCAAGCATTCCATAATTCTTGTGGTCTCCCAAGTTGAAATCACTAATCTTTAGCATCAGAATCTCTCCTAACTATGGTCCAACTATGCATATCCCCTTCAGGAGATATGCAGTGATCAGTTTATAGTCAAAGTCCCTCAGGACGTTGTCATGACTAACTGCACTAGCTAGAGGTGGGATATAGTTGGGCTGGATCGACGGGATGATCTTCGCATTCGCCAAGTCATAGCAATTCCTGCTCTATTTCTCTGTTGCAGTTCGAGATGGACCAGATCGATGTGCATTCGATGAGGAGGATTTCAATCCTCTCGTTGATGAGTCTTGTACTCCTATGGACATGACCTTCTCAGCCATAAGGTCAATCAAAATATCTTTGAAGGATTTCTCTACTACACTAAGGTCGCTCGACATGAACACTCATGATCAAAGGTCTTGATTAGGTGGAGAAACGCTCAAGGTAAGAAAAATGGGTGGCGAGGTCTCAATAAGAATTGCATGAAAAAAATTAGTTCTCTATGCGCTTGGATAATCACAATTCGCAAAAGTGTCCTCGTTGCAACATTTGACGGGATAAATAAACAATTTCATAACAAACTCCTCCAATGGGTAGGAATGCCTCAAGCAATACAATTCCATCCATTATGGCGTGGTCCCAATGGTCCAATGGTGATCTTTTCGACAATAACTGTGTTTCTAGCTGTTTCAGAGCATTGTTCTAACTGTCGGGATGCCTCCAACGGTCATATTGCTTCATCGTGGCGAAGTGTCAGTCTATGTTGTTCTACTGTTTCAGCGAGGTTCAATTTCTGCAAGGCTTCCTTCTGCGAATTCCTCTCTGAAATCTCCTGCAATTTCTTTATCTTTTCTTTCTTCTTACTGAGCTTTGTTTCTTTCTTTCCTGTAATCTGTGTCTCTGAATTCCTCTTTCCATTCTTGTTCTTATATTTTTGTAGCATAGTAACTTTTCACTATTGAGGGCCTTTCACAGGGTTTGAAGGTAATACTTCTTCTTTTATTGTGTCTAGAGTAGGTGCTCTTCTCTTCTGCATGGATAAGTTCTTTAATCCTTCTTTCATTTTTTCAACTTCGACGGCTAGGTCTCTAGCCCTTAGTTTCTTTGACTTGTCCTCCTATTCTTCTATTAAGTGTGCTATTCTCTTAGCCATGAAATCCGTTAATTATTCATTTTTTTGTTCTATAGCTTCCTCTTCTTCTTTCCTTTGGATCTGATCTCTCTCAATCCAAGTCCTTCCTAACAAAAGTGCAAAAGGAGAGTTGTTCTCAACAAACTTAATGACCTTGAATTCTTCTTTTGTTGATGTTCCATGAGCACTCATACGTACATGGGTAATCCTTCCACATAGGGTGATCATATTTCCTTTAAACAATCCTATTCCTCCCAATGAAGGAATCATAGCAGGCTTTCCTAAAACTTCCCAAGTACTTTCTGGCATAATGTTCACCTGTGTTTCTGCATCCAATACACTGTCTATGTCGAAGTATTTTATTCTTGTAACTATGCACTATTTTTCTTTCAGGATCTCTTGTAAATATATGTCTCTGTGATCATCCATTACTTCTTTTAATTGTATTAACATATTCTGATTTTTCTCTAATTCTTTCTCTTTCCAGTTCTCTAACAAATCCTTAGTTTCTTGACCTTCTTTATAGTTTTATTGTTTCATGTTCATCTTCTCAACTTTAGCAATCATTCTAGGAAAATGTAAAACTTCATGTCCAGTAGCTTTACAACAAAGGCAAATAGGACCTCTACCAGGGTGTTCCTTAGCAAGATGTGTCAGTCTTCTGCAATTATAACAAAGAGTCAATCCCCTCTTTCTCTTAAATGATCACCAGCCTTTTCTGTACTTCACACTGGGATCATAGTGATGGACCTACAAAAAATTCTTTCTAGGATCCTGCATCCACTTGTTAGTCCAAAAATTCTTTCTATGCATAGGAATAACATATCTTTTACTATTTCTATCAGATCTATTAATATCAAGTCTTCTCTATTCTAGTTGTGCCCTAGTTTTCAGACTAGGAAAAAATCTTTCAAACATACCTAGATCCATTCTTTCAAAAAAAAAAAATCCACTTATCTTACCTTTATCATAGAAAAAAGGTTTAATATCTTACCTCTTTTCTTTAGATCGGTATTCCTTATATTATCACATAGCTTCGCAAGTAAGGTAGAATATTGCGCACTACAACAACAGATCTACACACAGAGCTCTCTCTTTTCTTCATTTCCCAACAATCACAGTTTCAGGTCCCAGCAATAGAACCATTTGTTGGCACAAGGGCAGACCCGAGGTTCAATGCTTCAAAAACACACCAACAAAACCCTAACTATCGTCCCTTTCGACAACACTTGCGAAGACGATGAAGTCTCACCTGAGGTAGAGGCGAGGGGGGGGGTTGTAGGACTCAAGTTTCTACAACCTAGCTAGGACATAGTTATGTGATCACAATACTTAATATATCACTTAGCAATTAACATTCATTAGTCTTTGACCCTTATTCACATCAAAGATTCAAACCCTAATTACATAACAATGCAATATTCAACAAGATCTAAATATACCTAACCATTTATCACATCGCATCAAAGTGATCTAGCATTCATTCATTTTATTAAGCACTAAGCTACTACATCAGATGAATAAAATATACATAAAGATTCAACACTAAGAATAAATCACATCAATAACACAAAGAAATCACAATATCGGATATACGTTGTTCACCCCCAGCGTGGAGCTATGTCCACCAACTATTCGTCTTCTTTATTATATTCTTTCTTATTTTTACATGCACAAAGCCACAAAACCAACTCCACATAGGATAGAATATCTGAATGCACTTCGCCAGATCCTCCTTTCCCAAGTTTTTCACACCACAGGGCCTTCTTACAATCACTTGCACTTAGCTCTGCAAGTTCTCAACACATAGCATGCACAAAGCCTTTACAACTAATCGCACTTAGCAATCTTTACATATCTTGCACAAAGACAACTTAGATATGATCTTATGCTTCTTACAATGCCTAGCCACTTATTTATACATTTACAAATGGGGCCTAAGCATGGGTAAACCCATGGGACGACATCCCATTGCCGTTACATAAGCCCTAAACCCAAAAAGCTCACACAAAGTGGGTGAGATCCCGCGATTTTTTCTTCACCTGGGCGCTTTGTATTCAACCCACCTTTCGAAGTCCTAAAAATGGTCAAACACAACCAAGGTTTTCCAAGACTTGGTCGAGGACCAACAGGTCACAACGCGTGGCAATAGATCATTCACTTCAGAAATTTTCCTCCGGGATATTTTTCATGTTTCATATTCAAAATACCCGAAGCCTAAAAGTTCGAAATGAATCTGGACCATTGATCTCAAACCAACAAGAACCGTTGATCCCCATAGTAGGTTGATATCAGTCGGACCACAGATCATAATTGGATCGACAACCACACTTCATTGTGGGGATGCAAACTGCCTGGATGTTAATTTTCTGGAGCAGTTCCGTAATTGGAACCATGATATTTTTGGAAGGGTACGTGGAAGCTTGTGGGTGATTGCAGGCCCAAAAGTGGTGTGGACCCAAACCACCCTCAACAAATACCGCAATCATGTGATTAAATTACAGCAGGTCACAACATCACCTCCATGCATCCTATCTTCCCATTGGACGTTTTCTTCCACATCTTCCTATTCATGACCATCTCGTCACAGAGAAAGTGAGAATAAGGGCTAGTTACAGTTGACGCAAAGTGCGCTTAGTTGCCAAAATATCTTTCACAAACAAAGAACATGGAGATCATCCGAGTTCGACGCAACTAGTTCTAGAACTCTTTAGCAGACTCCCTCTTCCTCTATAAGAGATCTACTCATGCAACCAATTGTCACCAATGGCCTCTAATAGCTCACAGGTATGCCATTAATCAACATAGAGCCTTGCTCTATCACTCTGAGGCCTATTTTTTGTCAATTCAGTTCCTCCAATGCATGTACCAGTTTCTGTCTCAGAGATAGTAGTAGTTTTTAGTTTATTAATTCCTACATTTCTCAGATTAGATACAAGAGTGGTAATTTGTGTGTGATAAGAACCACTCTTGTTGATTAATTTTAGTGTCTTAGTGAAGTTAATAATTCATTTTATGAACATTTATCTAAATTTAGGTCTCAATCCCCTAAAGACAAGAACCTCTGCAACTCTTTAAATAGTTAGCTTTTGGATATTGTAAGGGTCATATTTTTTGGGAAAGGATAGAAATACATTAGACTGGTTGAAACAATTCTATGCATGGATTAAATCTCTCCACCTGGTGACCATACTCTTTATGATAGTGTTTCGTTCAAATCTTCATGTGTTTTTATTCTTATCTTGAACACAGTTTTTTATTTGTGCAATGTACATTTCATTTCCTTTCAACTATTGTATAACTTGTTTGTACTGATATGCAACCTGTCAAAAAGATAATGCTTTGGTGAATATTTATTTTATTTGCAACCTATGGGAGTAACTATGTTTTTTATACATGTTTAATGTCTTGAAATAATATTTTAAGTATTGAACTTATTGCAAGAGATTATTCATTGGGTAGTTTGTTGTTTCCCCTTGTTTTCTATTATTTCACTAGTCTGTCATTAGTGTGCCACCATCCAAGGAGGACCCTCATCCCTATCATTCTACCAACACAACCTTCATTTTGTCTTGACAGAATAACTCCTCTAGCCAACCAACAAAAATTAAAAGAAACAATCATTCTAAACTGATAGGTGGCCTAGCTTTGCCCTTTAGCAATCAGGTGCAGACTTTAGGACCAACATCTTCTGGCACAATTGTTGAGGAACGGAGTAAATAAATATATTTCCCTGGTAGAATGACATTGATCAACTCTGACCTTTGATGGTGAACAAATATCAAACACAAACAAACTCCATTTTTCACCCGATGACTTCACTGAGTAAAATTTAAAGAAGAAATATTGGCGCCCAGAAAGGGATTCAATAGATCCAAATCTGAAAATAGAAAAGACAATAAGGCTCATTCCAATTCTGAGAATAAAATAGTAGTCTCTGAGTCAGAAATTCAACTAAGAAAATCCATTGTAGCCCAGAGATATACTTCCCCCCTCAAGGGTAAAGTTGCACACAAAGATTCTACGTCTAATCACAATCATAAGAAGTTTGAATTTGATATCCCTGAGAATCATAATTCCAAAGGGCCTCATACATATTCAAATCCTAATTCCACTTCAATATCTAGTCCTGCATCCACCCTTGTATCTCCCATAAATTGCAAATCCCTATTATTTAGGCCATGGTTGTTAATAGGATGGATACCATAATTGCTACCAGATATGCACCCCTAGTTCTTCCTATAGCCTTGCATTCCTTCCTAGACACATATTACATGAAATATTTACCAAGATATAATGGGGAAGGATAAGTAATTGTTGAGGAACATCTGGAAGCCTTTTATANTCCACCTGGAGAATATTCTCTTTCAGTTGACACTTCCCTTTGACTAGTTGAGTTGATTTTAGATGTTGCATTGGTTTTATCACCATGCAACATTGGGATAATCACCATGATAATTCAACCTTGCCTTGGGATCATCACCAGAATAGCACATTATCCTTGATTCCCTGAGTTAACTCCTCACTACTCTATGTTTAGTTAATTAATTGAAGACTAGTTGACTAGTTAACTCAACTAGGTGGAAGTTCACTTTCGTAATTGCTCGAGAGACTAGACTAGGTGGAAGTTCAATCTAGTAACTATTGGTGTGTGTATAGATCACTCTAGACCACCACTATGTCACATTGGTTATCCTCCAGTAAGAACTCAATGATTTATACAAAGTACATCATGTGTAAATTATTCATTATTCACAACGGTTAATGAGAATTCTTTCATTCTTTCTCTCCTTCTTCTTCTTTCTCCAATTCTCTCTGAAAATGTGTGTATTATTGTTTAGCTAGATATATTCTTTCAAGGTTGAACATTTACACTCCCAAAAACTGGATCTCTAAAGAAAATATGGACCATTCATCGGTCATGTTGGCACAGGGGCAGACCTGGGGTTCAACACTTCAACAAAGCACCAACAAAACCCTAACTACTGGCCCTTTCGGAAACACCTGTGAAGGAAATGAAGTCTCAGCCAAGGTCAAGGCAGGGGGGGTTGTAGGACTCAAGTTTCTACAACCAGTTGGGACACAGAATTGTGATCACAATACTTAACAGAGCACATAGCAATTAACGTTCATTAGTCCTTGACCCTTATTCACAATGCATATTCAAACCCTAATTACATAACAACGTAGTATTCAACAATATCTAAGCATTCCTAACCATTTAGCACATAGAATCAAACAAATATGGCATTCATTCATGTTATTAAGAACTAAGCTACTACATCAGATGCATCTAACATACATAAAGATTCAACACTAAGCATAAATCACATCAATAACACAAAGCAATCACAACATAGGATATATGTGGTTCACCTCCAACATGGGGCTATGTCCACCAACTCTTTGTCTTATTTATTATCGTCTTTCTTCTTCTTACATGCACAGAGCAACAAAACCAAATTCGCATAGAATAGGATATCTGCCTTCACTTCGCCAGATCTTCCTTCCTCGAGTTTTGCACAACATAGAGCCTTCTTACAATCTCTTGCACTTAGCTCTGCAAGTTCTCAACACATAGCATGCATGAAGCCTTTACAACTAATCGCACTTAACAACCTTTACATATCTTTCACAAAGCCAACTTACATATGATATTATGCTTCTTATAATGCCTAGATACTTATTTATACATTTACAAATGGGTCCTAAGCATGGATAGACCCATGGGCCGACATCCCATACCCATTACATAAGCCCTAAACCCAAAAATCCCACAAAAAGGGGGTGAGATTGCAGGATCTTCACTTCACCTGGGCACTCCATCTTCGATCCACCTATTGAAGTCCCAAAAATGGTCAAACATGACCAAGGTTCTCCAAGACTTGGTAGAGGGCCAATGGGCCCCCAACACCCACCTGTGACTCGTCTTGAGTCACTCTGATCTAGGTAATTCTCCTTCGAAGGCCTCGAACTGCCTTGACTTGCTGCTTTGCTAGGGATTCCTACTCGACAAACTCTTGAATGATTTTCTCATTCATAGGTCCTTCAAAGTGTTATTCCACTATGGTGACCACCTATTCCAGTTGTGCACCTTGTCCCTCAATCTCTTCAAAAAGTGTCCAGTCTTTGTGTTGTACCAGGTGGAGTGTCTGGGTCACTTCCATGACTTTACTCTAGATGGCATGGACCTGTTGCTGAACTTCAAATTGTTCTTGTGACCTTTTCATCTTCTCGACCATTGATAGTAGCTTCGATTGTGCTTGTACTGTCGCTTCTTGTTGCTTTTCTTCTTGGAGTTGTGACTCCAATGTCCTTAGTTCTGGGTCCTTTGCAAGGTGCTCATGGATATGCACACTTTGGTTATTGAGTTACTTGCATTCTAAGGTCAATGCTTTGATTCTTCTAATTGTGCTTCAATCATTTTCTTCCCTTTGATATCGCACTTCCTGCAGAGTGCTTGACACTGCTTGCAATTCCAGTTCTACTACTCTTGCTTGGAGCTATTGAATGGATTTAGAGAGCTTCCCCACTTGGCTATCAGTTGTTACCTCTTCCATCTATGCCAGGCCCGAAGCAGAGTGAAGTGATCTAGTGACTTCTTCTTTAACTCCAATCTGCTCCATGAGCAACTGTTCTTTTAATTTCTAGAGCTTCTCTCTATCCTCTGCAAACTTCATCTGGAGGTCATCTTTCTCTTGATGCGCAACTTGATGTTTCTCTAGGGATTCCTCCTTTTCTTTCTTTAGAGCCTCTATGGCCTGCTCTTTTTCTTCCTGGACCCAACGAAGGTGAGATTTTGTCACATCCGCTATTCTACATAGTTGGGAAAACTCATCACCTACTTCTATGCCCCCTATTGACAACAGTGTAGTAGACACTATGTGACTCGAATGAAGATCATGTTGTACCCCTTTGAGCTCCACCTCGATCCTTTCATCCATTATCTCATGTTTGACTTCGTTTCACTGCAAAATGTCCTCTGATGTATCTGATGTAGCTGCGATGATAAGGTCAATATCATCCACCATAAGTATAGTCTGTAACTGAGGTTTATCTGTGCGACTCTTCTTCCGCACTGAGGTTTTATTTGGGGAAAAAATTCTTTTCTTGGATGTCTCTGTCTCCATAAGGGGATATTTAGGCAGTGTGACCTCACCCTATTCCTTCTTGTCTTCTTCGCCTTCGTCCTCTTCTTTGTCAACTTCATCACCTCCTCCCCCTTCAGGTGAATCTGATGTAGTCTCCTCTGATGCACTATGTATTTCTTATACCTCTTCCTGCTTCTTATTATTGATACTTCCTGGTCCATCATACTCTTCCCATGTGACTACAGGACTTTCGATGAGGTCGGGGTCAAAGATTTTTGTCTGTTCGACTGGTACAAGGAATTCTGTAGACCATTCCTTCGTTATTTCCTCCATATCTTCCTCAATGATTTTGTAATAGGACTGGAGCTCTTCCTTGGGTTCATATATGCATGCAGTGAGGTAAATGAGGTGCTTGTCTGCATGGAACTCCATTTTTGAACTAAACCTTTGAAGTGTATTTGGAGTCATTCAAGGGAAGGATTCAATGGCCCTCTTTAGCTACAAGTAATAGGTGTGGAACACCACATTGGACTTCCATTGCTTCACCATGTCACTCGAATACCAGAGGGTAGTGAACCTCATGGCCATTGATTCAGATGGCTTGACTTTAGGGAAGGTTTCTCCCTCTGGCATCTCCCAAGAAATTAAGGAAACAAGAATCAACAAATAGCTGAAGTGAAACTCATAGCCCTGGTCTTGCGCTTCATGAAAATATTTCTCCAACTGGTTGATGAGGTAGCTCACCTAGTTCATCTACATTAATTCAACACATTTTCCTGAAAGGTCAATGATAAACCTCGTGACCTGCATTGGTTTGTTCTTCCTGATGAGATTACTAGAGATCAACTGGCAAGCTAGGCACATTGTGCCATTTTGGATGCAGGCTACCTTGTAGCCCCGCTTCCCTTTCTCCACATTTCCATAAGTGTTCTTTATTTTCTACGCCAAGGCATGATCTGCAGCCTTCCCTAGGTAAAAATCCTGAGGGTTCAATCCTTGCATGCTCAATCCAGTGATCTAGTGGATCAGTGTCAGATCTACAGTGATGCAACTATCTAACCACAGATAACTGCCATGGTAGCATGATAGGAGGATTTTAATGCACACGTTAACCTCCTGACGTCTGTCGAAGAGCGGTATCTTCATCACATTAAGGATTGTTGTTATTGCGATGTCCATGGTCCATGGATGGGATATGATCTTCAAATTCTTCCCCGTTGTCTTTGTCAAGTACTTATGTGGTGCAAGCATTCCATAATTCTTGTGGTCTCCCAAGTTGAAATCACTAATCTTTAGCATCAGAATCTCTCCTAACTATGGTCCAACTATGCATATCCCCTTCAGGAGATATGCAGTGATCAGTTTATAGTCAAAGTCCCTCAGGACGTTGTCATGACTAACTGCACTAGCTAGAGGTGGGATATAGTTGGGCTGGATCGACGGGATGATCTTCGCATTCGCCAAGTCATAGCAATTCCTGCTCTATTTCTCTGTTGCAGTTCGAGATGGACCAGATCGATGTGCATTCGATGAGGAGGATTTCAATCCTCTCGTTGATGAGTCTTGTACTCCTATGGACATGACCTTCTCAGCCATAAGGTCAATCAAAATATCTTTGAAGGATTTCTCTACTACACTAAGGTCGCTCGACATGAACACTCATGATCAAAGGTCTTGATTAGGTGGAGAAACGCTCAAGGTAAGAAAAATGGGTGGCGAGGTCTCAATAAGAATTGCATGAAAAAAATTAGTTCTCTATGCGCTTGGATAATCACAATTCGCAAAAGTGTCCTCGTTGCAACATTTGACGGGATAAATAAACAATTTCATAACAAACTCCTCCAATGGGTAGGAATGCCTCAAGCAATACAATTCCATCCATTATGGCGTGGTCCCAATGGTCCAATGGTGATCTTTTCGACAATAACTGTGTTTCTAGCTGTTTCAGAGCATTGTTCTAACTGTCGGGATGCCTCCAACGGTCATATTGCTTCATCGTGGCGAAGTGTCAGTCTATGTTGTTCTACTGTTTCAGCGAGGTTCAATTTCTGCAAGGCTTCCTTCTGCGAATTCCTCTCTGAAATCTCCTGCAATTTCTTTATCTTTTCTTTCTTCTTACTGAGCTTTGTTTCTTTCTTTCCTGTAATCTGTGTCTCTGAATTCCTCTTTCCATTCTTGTTCTTATATTTTTGTAGCATAGTAACTTTTCACTATTGAGGGCCTTTCACAGGGTTTGAAGGTAATACTTCTTCTTTTATTGTGTCTAGAGTAGGTGCTCTTCTCTTCTGCATGGATAAGTTCTTTAATCCTTCTTTCATTTTTTCAACTTCGACGGCTAGGTCTCTAGCCCTTAGTTTCTTTGACTTGTCCTCCTATTCTTCTATTAAGTGTGCTATTCTCTTAGCCATGAAATCCGTTAATTATTCATTTTTTTGTTCTATAGCTTCCTCTTCTTCTTTCCTTTGGATCTGATCTCTCTCAATCCAAGTCCTTCCTAACAAAAGTGCAAAAGGAGAGTTGTTCTCAACAAACTTAATGACCTTGAATTCTTCTTTTGTTGATGTTCCATGAGCACTCATACGTACATGGGTAATCCTTCCACATAGGGTGATCATATTTCCTTTAAACAATCCTATTCCTCCCAATGAAGGAATCATAGCAGGCTTTCCTAAAACTTCCCAAGTACTTTCTGGCATAATGTTCACCTGTGTTTCTGCATCCAATACACTGTCTATGTCGAAGTATTTTATTCTTGTAACTATGCACTATTTTTCTTTCAGGATCTCTTGTAAATATATGTCTCTGTGATCATCCATTACTTCTTTTAATTGTATTAACATATTCTGATTTTTCTCTAATTCTTTCTCTTTCCAGTTCTCTAACAAATCCTTAGTTTCTTGACCTTCTTTATAGTTTTATTGTTTCATGTTCATCTTCTCAACTTTAGCAATCATTCTAGGAAAATGTAAAACTTCATGTCCAGTAGCTTTACAACAAAGGCAAATAGGACCTCTACCAGGGTGTTCCTTAGCAAGATGTGTCAGTCTTCTGCAATTATAACAAAGAGTCAATCCCCTCTTTCTCTTAAATGATCACCAGCCTTTTCTGTACTTCACACTGGGATCATAGTGATGGACCTACAAAAAATTCTTTCTAGGATCCTGCATCCACTTGTTAGTCCAAAAATTCTTTCTATGCATAGGAATAACATATCTTTTACTATTTCTATCAGATCTATTAATATCAAGTCTTCTCTATTCTAGTTGTGCCCTAGTTTTCAGACTAGGAAAAAATCTTTCAAACATACCTAGATCCATTCTTTCAAAAAAAAAAAATCCACTTATCTTACCTTTATCATAGAAAAAAGGTTTAATATCTTACCTCTTTTCTTTAGATCGGTATTCCTTATATTATCACATAGCTTCGCAAGTAAGGTAGAATATTGCGCACTACAACAACAGATCTACACACAGAGCTCTCTCTTTTCTTCATTTCCCAACAATCACAGTTTCAGGTCCCAGCAATAGAACCATTTGTTGGCACAAGGGCAGACCCGAGGTTCAATGCTTCAAAAACACACCAACAAAACCCTAACTATCGTCCCTTTCGACAACACTTGCGAAGACGATGAAGTCTCACCTGAGGTAGAGGCGAGGGGGGGGGTTGTAGGACTCAAGTTTCTACAACCTAGCTAGGACATAGTTATGTGATCACAATACTTAATATATCACTTAGCAATTAACATTCATTAGTCTTTGACCCTTATTCACATCAAAGATTCAAACCCTAATTACATAACAATGCAATATTCAACAAGATCTAAATATACCTAACCATTTATCACATCGCATCAAAGTGATCTAGCATTCATTCATTTTATTAAGCACTAAGCTACTACATCAGATGAATAAAATATACATAAAGATTCAACACTAAGAATAAATCACATCAATAACACAAAGAAATCACAATATCGGATATACGTTGTTCACCCCCAGCGTGGAGCTATGTCCACCAACTATTCGTCTTCTTTATTATATTCTTTCTTATTTTTACATGCACAAAGCCACAAAACCAACTCCACATAGGATAGAATATCTGAATGCACTTCGCCAGATCCTCCTTTCCCAAGTTTTTCACACCACAGGGCCTTCTTACAATCACTTGCACTTAGCTCTGCAAGTTCTCAACACATAGCATGCACAAAGCCTTTACAACTAATCGCACTTAGCAATCTTTACATATCTTGCACAAAGACAACTTAGATATGATCTTATGCTTCTTACAATGCCTAGCCACTTATTTATACATTTACAAATGGGGCCTAAGCATGGGTAAACCCATGGGACGACATCCCATTGCCGTTACATAAGCCCTAAACCCAAAAAGCTCACACAAAGTGGGTGAGATCCCGCGATTTTTTCTTCACCTGGGCGCTTTGTATTCAACCCACCTTTCGAAGTCCTAAAAATGGTCAAACACAACCAAGGTTTTCCAAGACTTGGTCGAGGACCAACAGGTCACAACGCGTGGCAATAGATCATTCACTTCAGAAATTTTCCTCCGGGATATTTTTCATGTTTCATATTCAAAATACCCGAAGCCTAAAAGTTCGAAATGAATCTGGACCATTGATCTCAAACCAACAAGAACCGTTGATCCCCATAGTAGGTTGATATCAGTCGGACCACAGATCATAATTGGATCGACAACCACACTTCATTGTGGGGATGCAAACTGCCTGGATGTTAATTTTCTGGAGCAGTTCCGTAATTGGAACCATGATATTTTTGGAAGGGTACGTGGAAGCTTGTGGGTGATTGCAGGCCCAAAAGTGGTGTGGACCCAAACCACCCTCAACAAATACCGCAATCATGTGATTAAATTACAGCAGGTCACAACATCACCTCCATGCATCCTATCTTCCCATTGGACGTTTTCTTCCACATCTTCCTATTCATGACCATCTCGTCACAGAGAAAGTGAGAATAAGGGCTAGTTACAGTTGACGCAAAGTGCGCTTAGTTGCCAAAATATCTTTCACAAACAAAGAACATGGAGATCATCCGAGTTCGACGCAACTAGTTCTAGAACTCTTTAGCAGACTCCCTCTTCCTCTATAAGAGATCTACTCATGCAACCAATTGTCACCAATGGCCTCTAATAGCTCACAGGTATGCCATTAATCAACATAGAGCCTTGCTCTATCACTCTGAGGCCTATTTTTTGTCAATTCAGTTCCTCCAATGCATGTACCAGTTTCTGTCTCAGAGATAGTAGTAGTTTTTAGTTTATTAATTCCTACATTTCTCAGATTAGATACAAGAGTGGTAATTTGTGTGTGATAAGAACCACTCTTGTTGATTAATTTTAGTGTCTTAGTGAAGTTAATAATTCATTTTATGAACATTTATCTAAATTTAGGTCTCAATCCCCTAAAGACAAGAACCTCTGCAACTCTTTAAATAGTTAGCTTTTGGATATTGTAAGGGTCATATTTTTTGGGAAAGGATAGAAATACATTAGACTGGTTGAAACAATTCTATGCATGGATTAAATCTCTCCACCTGGTGACCATACTCTTTATGATAGTGTTTCGTTCAAATCTTCATGTGTTTTTATTCTTATCTTGAACACAGTTTTTTATTTGTGCAATGTACATTTCATTTCCTTTCAACTATTGTATAACTTGTTTGTACTGATATGCAACCTGTCAAAAAGATAATGCTTTGGTGAATATTTATTTTATTTGCAACCTATGGGAGTAACTATGTTTTTTATACATGTTTAATGTCTTGAAATAATATTTTAAGTATTGAACTTATTGCAAGAGATTATTCATTGGGTAGTTTGTTGTTTCCCCTTGTTTTCTATTATTTCACTAGTCTGTCATTAGTGTGCCACCATCCAAGGAGGACCCTCATCCCTATCATTCTACCAACACAACCTTCATTTTGTCTTGACAGAATAACTCCTCTAGCCAACCAACAAAAATTAAAAGAAACAATCATTCTAAACTGATAGGTGGCCTAGCTTTGCCCTTTAGCAATCAGGTGCAGACTTTAGGACCAACATCTTCTGGCACAATTGTTGAGGAACGGAGTAAATAAATATATTTCCCTGGTAGAATGACATTGATCAACTCTGACCTTTGATGGTGAACAAATATCAAACACAAACAAACTCCATTTTTCACCCGATGACTTCACTGAGTAAAATTTAAAGAAGAAATATTGGCGCCCAGAAAGGGATTCAATAGATCCAAATCTGAAAATAGAAAAGACAATAAGGCTCATTCCAATTCTGAGAATAAAATAGTAGTCTCTGAGTCAGAAATTCAACTAAGAAAATCCATTGTAGCCCAGAGATATACTTCCCCCCTCAAGGGTAAAGTTGCACACAAAGATTCTACGTCTAATCACAATCATAAGAAGTTTGAATTTGATATCCCTGAGAATCATAATTCCAAAGGGCCTCATACATATTCAAATCCTAATTCCACTTCAATATCTAGTCCTGCATCCACCCTTGTATCTCCCATAAATTGCAAATCCCTATTATTTAGGCCATGGTTGTTAATAGGATGGATACCATAATTGCTACCAGATATGCACCCCTAGTTCTTCCTATAGCCTTGCATTCCTTCCTAGACACATATTACATGAAATATTTACCAAGATATAATGGGGAAGGATAAGTAATTGTTGAGGAACATCTGGAAGCCTTTTATATCTTTGCATACAACTTTAACATTGATTATGCATATGTGTGGATGAGGTTTTTTATACAAAGTCTAGAGGGGGAAGTAATAAAATGGTTCAGAGGTCTTCCCCCAACCTCCATTGCATATATTAAGGAACTGGATTAAACTTTCATAAAGCAATGGGGATGTAGGAGAGAATACCTCTACTACATCATTGAGTTTGGGGCCCTAAAGAGAAAAAATGGTGAATCTATTTCAGATTTCACCAAGAGATTCAATAACATGTATGGTAGAATCCCAAACGATATCAAACCAACTAAATCCTCTTCCAAGATCACCTATTCCAATGAATTTGATCCATAGTTCTCCCTCCTCCTAATAGAGAGAATATCAACCACACTATTGTCCATGCAGGAAGTAACCATTGAAGTTGAATCTAATATTTTGGCATCAGACAGACTAAATACTAGATCTGATAAAGAGAAGAAAAAACAGAGAGAGGATACCCCTACCTCCTCTAACTCAGCCATATCTGATCCCAAACATGAGTAAATGACCAAAACCTTGAAATATCTGACTTCTAAAATAGCTAAACTAAAATGGGAANATGCATCTAACATACATAAAGATTCAACACTAAGCATAAATCACATCAATAACACAAAGCAATCACAACATAGGATATATGTGGTTCACCTCCAACATGGGGCTATGTCCACCAACTCTTTGTCTTATTTATTATCGTCTTTCTTCTTCTTACATGCACAGAGCAACAAAACCAAATTCGCATAGAATAGGATATCTGCCTTCACTTCGCCAGATCTTCCTTCCTCGAGTTTTGCACAACATAGAGCCTTCTTACAATCTCTTGCACTTAGCTCTGCAAGTTCTCAACACATAGCATGCATGAAGCCTTTACAACTAATCGCACTTAACAACCTTTACATATCTTTCACAAAGCCAACTTACATATGATATTATGCTTCTTATAATGCCTAGATACTTATTTATACATTTACAAATGGGTCCTAAGCATGGATAGACCCATGGGCCGACATCCCATACCCATTACATAAGCCCTAAACCCAAAAATCCCACAAAAAGGGGGTGAGATTGCAGGATCTTCACTTCACCTGGGCACTCCATCTTCGATCCACCTATTGAAGTCCCAAAAATGGTCAAACATGACCAAGGTTCTCCAAGACTTGGTAGAGGGCCAATGGGCCCCCAACACCCACCTGTGACTCGTCTTGAGTCACTCTGATCTAGGTAATTCTCCTTCGAAGGCCTCGAACTGCCTTGACTTGCTGCTTTGCTAGGGATTCCTACTCGACAAACTCTTGAATGATTTTCTCATTCATAGGTCCTTCAAAGTGTTATTCCACTATGGTGACCACCTATTCCAGTTGTGCACCTTGTCCCTCAATCTCTTCAAAAAGTGTCCAGTCTTTGTGTTGTACCAGGTGGAGTGTCTGGGTCACTTCCATGACTTTACTCTAGATGGCATGGACCTGTTGCTGAACTTCAAATTGTTCTTGTGACCTTTTCATCTTCTCGACCATTGATAGTAGCTTCGATTGTGCTTGTACTGTCGCTTCTTGTTGCTTTTCTTCTTGGAGTTGTGACTCCAATGTCCTTAGTTCTGGGTCCTTTGCAAGGTGCTCATGGATATGCACACTTTGGTTATTGAGTTACTTGCATTCTAAGGTCAATGCTTTGATTCTTCTAATTGTGCTTCAATCATTTTCTTCCCTTTGATATCGCACTTCCTGCAGAGTGCTTGACACTGCTTGCAATTCCAGTTCTACTACTCTTGCTTGGAGCTATTGAATGGATTTAGAGAGCTTCCCCACTTGGCTATCAGTTGTTACCTCTTCCATCTATGCCAGGCCCGAAGCAGAGTGAAGTGATCTAGTGACTTCTTCTTTAACTCCAATCTGCTCCATGAGCAACTGTTCTTTTAATTTCTAGAGCTTCTCTCTATCCTCTGCAAACTTCATCTGGAGGTCATCTTTCTCTTGATGCGCAACTTGATGTTTCTCTAGGGATTCCTCCTTTTCTTTCTTTAGAGCCTCTATGGCCTGCTCTTTTTCTTCCTGGACCCAACGAAGGTGAGATTTTGTCACATCCGCTATTCTACATAGTTGGGAAAACTCATCACCTACTTCTATGCCCCCTATTGACAACAGTGTAGTAGACACTATGTGACTCGAATGAAGATCATGTTGTACCCCTTTGAGCTCCACCTCGATCCTTTCATCCATTATCTCATGTTTGACTTCGTTTCACTGCAAAATGTCCTCTGATGTATCTGATGTAGCTGCGATGATAAGGTCAATATCATCCACCATAAGTATAGTCTGTAACTGAGGTTTATCTGTGCGACTCTTCTTCCGCACTGAGGTTTTATTTGGGGAAAAAATTCTTTTCTTGGATGTCTCTGTCTCCATAAGGGGATATTTAGGCAGTGTGACCTCACCCTATTCCTTCTTGTCTTCTTCGCCTTCGTCCTCTTCTTTGTCAACTTCATCACCTCCTCCCCCTTCAGGTGAATCTGATGTAGTCTCCTCTGATGCACTATGTATTTCTTATACCTCTTCCTGCTTCTTATTATTGATACTTCCTGGTCCATCATACTCTTCCCATGTGACTACAGGACTTTCGATGAGGTCGGGGTCAAAGATTTTTGTCTGTTCGACTGGTACAAGGAATTCTGTAGACCATTCCTTCGTTATTTCCTCCATATCTTCCTCAATGATTTTGTAATAGGACTGGAGCTCTTCCTTGGGTTCATATATGCATGCAGTGAGGTAAATGAGGTGCTTGTCTGCATGGAACTCCATTTTTGAACTAAACCTTTGAAGTGTATTTGGAGTCATTCAAGGGAAGGATTCAATGGCCCTCTTTAGCTACAAGTAATAGGTGTGGAACACCACATTGGACTTCCATTGCTTCACCATGTCACTCGAATACCAGAGGGTAGTGAACCTCATGGCCATTGATTCAGATGGCTTGACTTTAGGGAAGGTTTCTCCCTCTGGCATCTCCCAAGAAATTAAGGAAACAAGAATCAACAAATAGCTGAAGTGAAACTCATAGCCCTGGTCTTGCGCTTCATGAAAATATTTCTCCAACTGGTTGATGAGGTAGCTCACCTAGTTCATCTACATTAATTCAACACATTTTCCTGAAAGGTCAATGATAAACCTCGTGACCTGCATTGGTTTGTTCTTCCTGATGAGATTACTAGAGATCAACTGGCAAGCTAGGCACATTGTGCCATTTTGGATGCAGGCTACCTTGTAGCCCCGCTTCCCTTTCTCCACATTTCCATAAGTGTTCTTTATTTTCTACGCCAAGGCATGATCTGCAGCCTTCCCTAGGTAAAAATCCTGAGGGTTCAATCCTTGCATGCTCAATCCAGTGATCTAGTGGATCAGTGTCAGATCTACAGTGATGCAACTATCTAACCACAGATAACTGCCATGGTAGCATGATAGGAGGATTTTAATGCACACGTTAACCTCCTGACGTCTGTCGAAGAGCGGTATCTTCATCACATTAAGGATTGTTGTTATTGCGATGTCCATGGTCCATGGATGGGATATGATCTTCAAATTCTTCCCCGTTGTCTTTGTCAAGTACTTATGTGGTGCAAGCATTCCATAATTCTTGTGGTCTCCCAAGTTGAAATCACTAATCTTTAGCATCAGAATCTCTCCTAACTATGGTCCAACTATGCATATCCCCTTCAGGAGATATGCAGTGATCAGTTTATAGTCAAAGTCCCTCAGGACGTTGTCATGACTAACTGCACTAGCTAGAGGTGGGATATAGTTGGGCTGGATCGACGGGATGATCTTCGCATTCGCCAAGTCATAGCAATTCCTGCTCTATTTCTCTGTTGCAGTTCGAGATGGACCAGATCGATGTGCATTCGATGAGGAGGATTTCAATCCTCTCGTTGATGAGTCTTGTACTCCTATGGACATGACCTTCTCAGCCATAAGGTCAATCAAAATATCTTTGAAGGATTTCTCTACTACACTAAGGTCGCTCGACATGAACACTCATGATCAAAGGTCTTGATTAGGTGGAGAAACGCTCAAGGTAAGAAAAATGGGTGGCGAGGTCTCAATAAGAATTGCATGAAAAAAATTAGTTCTCTATGCGCTTGGATAATCACAATTCGCAAAAGTGTCCTCGTTGCAACATTTGACGGGATAAATAAACAATTTCATAACAAACTCCTCCAATGGGTAGGAATGCCTCAAGCAATACAATTCCATCCATTATGGCGTGGTCCCAATGGTCCAATGGTGATCTTTTCGACAATAACTGTGTTTCTAGCTGTTTCAGAGCATTGTTCTAACTGTCGGGATGCCTCCAACGGTCATATTGCTTCATCGTGGCGAAGTGTCAGTCTATGTTGTTCTACTGTTTCAGCGAGGTTCAATTTCTGCAAGGCTTCCTTCTGCGAATTCCTCTCTGAAATCTCCTGCAATTTCTTTATCTTTTCTTTCTTCTTACTGAGCTTTGTTTCTTTCTTTCCTGTAATCTGTGTCTCTGAATTCCTCTTTCCATTCTTGTTCTTATATTTTTGTAGCATAGTAACTTTTCACTATTGAGGGCCTTTCACAGGGTTTGAAGGTAATACTTCTTCTTTTATTGTGTCTAGAGTAGGTGCTCTTCTCTTCTGCATGGATAAGTTCTTTAATCCTTCTTTCATTTTTTCAACTTCGACGGCTAGGTCTCTAGCCCTTAGTTTCTTTGACTTGTCCTCCTATTCTTCTATTAAGTGTGCTATTCTCTTAGCCATGAAATCCGTTAATTATTCATTTTTTTGTTCTATAGCTTCCTCTTCTTCTTTCCTTTGGATCTGATCTCTCTCAATCCAAGTCCTTCCTAACAAAAGTGCAAAAGGAGAGTTGTTCTCAACAAACTTAATGACCTTGAATTCTTCTTTTGTTGATGTTCCATGAGCACTCATACGTACATGGGTAATCCTTCCACATAGGGTGATCATATTTCCTTTAAACAATCCTATTCCTCCCAATGAAGGAATCATAGCAGGCTTTCCTAAAACTTCCCAAGTACTTTCTGGCATAATGTTCACCTGTGTTTCTGCATCCAATACACTGTCTATGTCGAAGTATTTTATTCTTGTAACTATGCACTATTTTTCTTTCAGGATCTCTTGTAAATATATGTCTCTGTGATCATCCATTACTTCTTTTAATTGTATTAACATATTCTGATTTTTCTCTAATTCTTTCTCTTTCCAGTTCTCTAACAAATCCTTAGTTTCTTGACCTTCTTTATAGTTTTATTGTTTCATGTTCATCTTCTCAACTTTAGCAATCATTCTAGGAAAATGTAAAACTTCATGTCCAGTAGCTTTACAACAAAGGCAAATAGGACCTCTACCAGGGTGTTCCTTAGCAAGATGTGTCAGTCTTCTGCAATTATAACAAAGAGTCAATCCCCTCTTTCTCTTAAATGATCACCAGCCTTTTCTGTACTTCACACTGGGATCATAGTGATGGACCTACAAAAAATTCTTTCTAGGATCCTGCATCCACTTGTTAGTCCAAAAATTCTTTCTATGCATAGGAATAACATATCTTTTACTATTTCTATCAGATCTATTAATATCAAGTCTTCTCTATTCTAGTTGTGCCCTAGTTTTCAGACTAGGAAAAAATCTTTCAAACATACCTAGATCCATTCTTTCAAAAAAAAAAAATCCACTTATCTTACCTTTATCATAGAAAAAAGGTTTAATATCTTACCTCTTTTCTTTAGATCGGTATTCCTTATATTATCACATAGCTTCGCAAGTAAGGTAGAATATTGCGCACTACAACAACAGATCTACACACAGAGCTCTCTCTTTTCTTCATTTCCCAACAATCACAGTTTCAGGTCCCAGCAATAGAACCATTTGTTGGCACAAGGGCAGACCCGAGGTTCAATGCTTCAAAAACACACCAACAAAACCCTAACTATCGTCCCTTTCGACAACACTTGCGAAGACGATGAAGTCTCACCTGAGGTAGAGGCGAGGGGGGGGGTTGTAGGACTCAAGTTTCTACAACCTAGCTAGGACATAGTTATGTGATCACAATACTTAATATATCACTTAGCAATTAACATTCATTAGTCTTTGACCCTTATTCACATCAAAGATTCAAACCCTAATTACATAACAATGCAATATTCAACAAGATCTAAATATACCTAACCATTTATCACATCGCATCAAAGTGATCTAGCATTCATTCATTTTATTAAGCACTAAGCTACTACATCAGATGAATAAAATATACATAAAGATTCAACACTAAGAATAAATCACATCAATAACACAAAGAAATCACAATATCGGATATACGTTGTTCACCCCCAGCGTGGAGCTATGTCCACCAACTATTCGTCTTCTTTATTATATTCTTTCTTATTTTTACATGCACAAAGCCACAAAACCAACTCCACATAGGATAGAATATCTGAATGCACTTCGCCAGATCCTCCTTTCCCAAGTTTTTCACACCACAGGGCCTTCTTACAATCACTTGCACTTAGCTCTGCAAGTTCTCAACACATAGCATGCACAAAGCCTTTACAACTAATCGCACTTAGCAATCTTTACATATCTTGCACAAAGACAACTTAGATATGATCTTATGCTTCTTACAATGCCTAGCCACTTATTTATACATTTACAAATGGGGCCTAAGCATGGGTAAACCCATGGGACGACATCCCATTGCCGTTACATAAGCCCTAAACCCAAAAAGCTCACACAAAGTGGGTGAGATCCCGCGATTTTTTCTTCACCTGGGCGCTTTGTATTCAACCCACCTTTCGAAGTCCTAAAAATGGTCAAACACAACCAAGGTTTTCCAAGACTTGGTCGAGGACCAACAGGTCACAACGCGTGGCAATAGATCATTCACTTCAGAAATTTTCCTCCGGGATATTTTTCATGTTTCATATTCAAAATACCCGAAGCCTAAAAGTTCGAAATGAATCTGGACCATTGATCTCAAACCAACAAGAACCGTTGATCCCCATAGTAGGTTGATATCAGTCGGACCACAGATCATAATTGGATCGACAACCACACTTCATTGTGGGGATGCAAACTGCCTGGATGTTAATTTTCTGGAGCAGTTCCGTAATTGGAACCATGATATTTTTGGAAGGGTACGTGGAAGCTTGTGGGTGATTGCAGGCCCAAAAGTGGTGTGGACCCAAACCACCCTCAACAAATACCGCAATCATGTGATTAAATTACAGCAGGTCACAACATCACCTCCATGCATCCTATCTTCCCATTGGACGTTTTCTTCCACATCTTCCTATTCATGACCATCTCGTCACAGAGAAAGTGAGAATAAGGGCTAGTTACAGTTGACGCAAAGTGCGCTTAGTTGCCAAAATATCTTTCACAAACAAAGAACATGGAGATCATCCGAGTTCGACGCAACTAGTTCTAGAACTCTTTAGCAGACTCCCTCTTCCTCTATAAGAGATCTACTCATGCAACCAATTGTCACCAATGGCCTCTAATAGCTCACAGGTATGCCATTAATCAACATAGAGCCTTGCTCTATCACTCTGAGGCCTATTTTTTGTCAATTCAGTTCCTCCAATGCATGTACCAGTTTCTGTCTCAGAGATAGTAGTAGTTTTTAGTTTATTAATTCCTACATTTCTCAGATTAGATACAAGAGTGGTAATTTGTGTGTGATAAGAACCACTCTTGTTGATTAATTTTAGTGTCTTAGTGAAGTTAATAATTCATTTTATGAACATTTATCTAAATTTAGGTCTCAATCCCCTAAAGACAAGAACCTCTGCAACTCTTTAAATAGTTAGCTTTTGGATATTGTAAGGGTCATATTTTTTGGGAAAGGATAGAAATACATTAGACTGGTTGAAACAATTCTATGCATGGATTAAATCTCTCCACCTGGTGACCATACTCTTTATGATAGTGTTTCGTTCAAATCTTCATGTGTTTTTATTCTTATCTTGAACACAGTTTTTTATTTGTGCAATGTACATTTCATTTCCTTTCAACTATTGTATAACTTGTTTGTACTGATATGCAACCTGTCAAAAAGATAATGCTTTGGTGAATATTTATTTTATTTGCAACCTATGGGAGTAACTATGTTTTTTATACATGTTTAATGTCTTGAAATAATATTTTAAGTATTGAACTTATTGCAAGAGATTATTCATTGGGTAGTTTGTTGTTTCCCCTTGTTTTCTATTATTTCACTAGTCTGTCATTAGTGTGCCACCATCCAAGGAGGACCCTCATCCCTATCATTCTACCAACACAACCTTCATTTTGTCTTGACAGAATAACTCCTCTAGCCAACCAACAAAAATTAAAAGAAACAATCATTCTAAACTGATAGGTGGCCTAGCTTTGCCCTTTAGCAATCAGGTGCAGACTTTAGGACCAACATCTTCTGGCACAATTGTTGAGGAACGGAGTAAATAAATATATTTCCCTGGTAGAATGACATTGATCAACTCTGACCTTTGATGGTGAACAAATATCAAACACAAACAAACTCCATTTTTCACCCGATGACTTCACTGAGTAAAATTTAAAGAAGAAATATTGGCGCCCAGAAAGGGATTCAATAGATCCAAATCTGAAAATAGAAAAGACAATAAGGCTCATTCCAATTCTGAGAATAAAATAGTAGTCTCTGAGTCAGAAATTCAACTAAGAAAATCCATTGTAGCCCAGAGATATACTTCCCCCCTCAAGGGTAAAGTTGCACACAAAGATTCTACGTCTAATCACAATCATAAGAAGTTTGAATTTGATATCCCTGAGAATCATAATTCCAAAGGGCCTCATACATATTCAAATCCTAATTCCACTTCAATATCTAGTCCTGCATCCACCCTTGTATCTCCCATAAATTGCAAATCCCTATTATTTAGGCCATGGTTGTTAATAGGATGGATACCATAATTGCTACCAGATATGCACCCCTAGTTCTTCCTATAGCCTTGCATTCCTTCCTAGACACATATTACATGAAATATTTACCAAGATATAATGGGGAAGGATAAGTAATTGTTGAGGAACATCTGGAAGCCTTTTATAGCTTTGCATACAACTTTAACATTGATTATGCAGATGTGTGGATGAGTTTGTTTATACAAAGTCTAGAGGGGGAAGTAAAAAAATGGTTCAGAGGTCTTCCCCCAGACTCCATTGCATATATTAAGGCACTGGATTAAACTTTCATAAAGCAATGGGGATACATGAGAGAATACCTCTACTACATCATTGAGTTTGGGGCCCTAAAGAGAAAAAAATGGTGAATCTATTTCAGATTTCACCAAGAGATTCAATAACATGTATGGTAGAATCCCAGACGATATCAAACCAACTAAATCCTCTGCCAAGATCACCTATTCCAATGAACTTGATCCATAGTTCTCCCTCCTCCTAATAGAGAGAATATCAACCACACTATTGTCCATGCAGGAAGCAACCATTGAAGTTGAATCTAATATTTTGGCATCAGACAGACTAAAGACTAGATCTGATAAAGAGAAGAAAAAATAGAGAGAGGATACCCCTACCTCCTCTAACTCAGCCATATCTGATCCCAAACATGAGGAAATGACCAAAACCTTGAAATATCTGACTTCTAAAATAGCTAAACTAAAATGGGAATCCACACAGCCAAACAAAACTTTTCAAGCGGGGGAGGAATAGAAGTCAAAATCAGTTGAGGAGGCCTAATGATGCCCCTCCCATAATACATAGAGAAAGAAGAAATGTTGATTACCAAAGGGTAGTATCTCATTTCCAAAACAATTATATTGAGGAGATGGATGTAGACAATGATGTTGTGGATGATATTCTTGTTCTTTTCAATGAAACATATTATTATACCATCCATTTAATACTGCAAGAATATGAGGTAGTACAACTGGCAAATCAATTTGATGATCAGATAGGGGAGGAGGGAGTTACTCAAAGCCAACCCAAGAATAAATATTATTTGAGGAGAAGAGAAGGAGCTTCAAAGGCCATTATGTCTAAACAAAGCAAGCAAGCTGAAGTCCCCCCCCCGAGACAAGTCCAAATAAAGGTATGTCATCTAAAACTCAACAACTTCCTCTATCAAAACCTGTAGTCCTTGAAATGAAAGATTTTGATAGGCCTCCAACCTATTTCAGCCTACAACATGAGCTGAGAAAGATCAATATCCTTGTACCTCTGACGAAATTGTTAAAAAATGAACCTTTCAAAAAATCCATCATGAAAGTTCTACAACCAACTGCTTCTAGTGTATCTTTCGATGTCATTAGTCTACAGGATGAAAACCCATTCATCATTGTGGTTCCACACATTGAAGATGGATCTAATGCTTCTCTTCCATTCTATATATATGTGAATTTCCATGATAAGATCTTGCATAATTTCCTTATGGACTCAGGAGGTTCCCACAATGTCATGCCCAAAGTTGTTAAGGAAGAACTAGGTCCGGAGATTAACAAGCCTTACCAATACCTATACTCCTTTGATTCTAAGAAAGTAAAATGTTTGGGGTTGATAAAGGATATGGTGGTTTCTCTAGCACAATTACCCATGAATAGTGTAGTGATGGACATTGTTGTAGCAAACATTCCCCCAAAGTTTTGTATGCTTTTTTCCAGAATGTGGGCTAAGAAGGTTGGAGGATCATTACAAATGGACCTCACTTATGCCACCATTCCTATGTTTGGAGGAGAACATAAGAGTCTATATAGAAAGGTAAGTTTATCCTACATTGTCAGTGACCATCATAACCCAAGCAATCACCCAATTTATGTCGTTGAGGATGATATTGGATCATCTATCTTTCACTTAAACGACCATGAACCTGAAATATTAGTTATCGAATGCAACGATCAACCACTAACAAGTCAATAAAATGGAGCATGGAAGATATATTTCGATGGTTCGTCATCAAAAGAAGATTCTGGTGCAGATATTGTCCTCATTTCCCCTGTAAAAGAAGTAATAACCCTCTTGTTGACGATTAAAATCACAACGAGGATTTCACCCGCAAAGTATTGCTAAAGCCTATTATTATAAGCTAATGATATATATAATACTAGTAGGTGGGACCCCATTGTATATTGGAGGATTAGATTTGGTTCTTATTTGAGGTTTATGCTGTTGTTCAAGACTTCTTACAAGGTTATACATGATTGATGAAGTCTAGGTTTTGTTTGCGACATAATGGCAAATGAATAATGCATGCTATGTGTGTCTTTTCATTGCTCTAATATTTGATTTTATATGAATAGATTATACCCATGGTTATTTCATTGCTATTTAATCCATGAATCATCACGTGTTGTACCTGCACAAGACGTATGTTAGTTATAATGTGAAATAAGAGCAAGTGAAAAGAGACCTATGGAAAAATCTAAGGAAGAAACTAAACTCTGCTACTATGCTACACTATATGCATTGAAATTAAAGAAATGGTGTTGGTCCTAACTA
This sequence comes from Picea glauca, assembly GCA_000966675.3. Taxonomy (NCBI): domain Eukaryota; kingdom Viridiplantae; phylum Streptophyta; class Pinopsida; order Pinales; family Pinaceae; genus Picea; species Picea glauca. The sequence continues at coordinate 44,609 of JZKD02S1733865.1, read as the reverse complement.
ACCATCGCAGTGGCTATACGATTTATTCAGTTATATGAAAGCACATTCGATATTTGTTATGGTATGGTTGGCAATGGTTAATGTGATATAGGGTGGCACATTTGGCAGGTAATGGATGTTAGTTTCGATGCATAGATTAATTGAATGGATTAATGGATGGTTGGCTAGAGTGTACTAAGTGATTGAATGAGTAAAGGATGGAAGCGACGTGCATTTAATGTACGTCACTCCATACCTCTCCCACTAGCCATCACCCTAGCTTGGATATTTTTCAATTGTGTTCACTATGGTTAAGCTTCGATTTTTCAGGAAAGGGAAGAACTTCTCGACCAAGCTCACATTTTTAAGGCTTTTTGGTTACAGATATGTCTTTTTCGCCATCCATGAACCTTCTCTGTTTATGTATTGGATCGATGATGTATGGATCTGTGCTTATCTTGAGACTAGAAACTATATGAACTCTAGTGTTTTCTCTAAAATGGTTGTTTGTGTGGTTCTCATTGCAAATGAAAAAAATTGGATGGTTAAAGTCATAGTTTCATTGATTATTCGTAGTGGAAGAAACCATGAAGGATCTCGGTTGTCTTTATGGGTTTTGTTGGAGAGTTCATTCAATCCAGACTTACTGGTTGTCTCCACACATTTCTTGTCACCATACCCAGTCATATTTGTTGTTAAGGGGTTGTTGGGTTTGTTCTCGAACAACCTTGGGTCACTGCATATATTTTCACCTGGTTGAGGGCTCGTTCATGATTATTGATGTCTGCACAATTGGTTATGATGGATATTATGCCAAGGGGCTCACTTTAGGGTTGGTTTTTATTTCATGGCTCTATTTTCATATCAGTATTATTCGGGTTGATTTGGGAAATCCATGAGTGTTATGCCTTGTGTGTTATTAGGTTATTATAGGCCAGTAAGAAGCCTCTTCTCCTCTGTTTGTGATCTCTCCTACCTGGTAAGTTGTCACCCTATCTTGCAAGCCATTGGTTATGTGTCTTGTGTTTCCACCATGTTGTCTCAAAGGGTTCTCACTTGCTATTAGTGGTTGATTCTAGTCTCCATGTGTTGGTTCCATGGAGCGAACCCTTGATTATTCAAAGCTCGATTTAATAAATGGAGTGAGTTATATCCTATCGGGTATATTGTTGAATATTGTGATTTGGTGGAGTATCATCAATAGTGGTTGATTGTCGTCTTTGTTATCCACATTTTTGGTTATCAAGATGATATTATGATTATGTCATGATAATGGAAAATCAAACTCTTCATCAAGAACTTTTTCCTGAAGAAGGTTACACTTGTCATTTTCT
>JZKD02S1733865.1:26927-43286 GCA_000966675.3 Picea glauca | reverse complement strand
ATTATTTATTTAAAAACCCTTATTATGATTTATTACTTTTCCCCCTAACTAAAAAGTTGGTTGAGTTTTTAGTTAACTTAACTAATGAAGTAGTTCAACTACTTCAACCAATTCTGATTTGCTTAAAGGAAAAAAGAAAGGGAGGAACAAAAGGAGAATGGAAGGAGAAGCATACTAAGGTTTGCTCTTGAGCTTTTGTTGAGATAATTTAGTTTTCATTCATTCCTCAATTCATTAGAAGACTAATTTTTTTTTATGATAGCAGGGTCTTATTGTAGACAACAAGATTCAAGGTTGAATTACATCATTCAGACACTTGTTTTTCAGAGGTGTTGATCTGTCTTCGATAATCTATGTAGACTTGTCTACTTGTGAATTAGTTTTCATGACTGAAAAAAGCTATTGTGCAAAGTCTAGTGGGAAACAATTTGTGCCAAATTGATCTAGCTTTTCAAGTTTAGTTTTTTATTTTCTGTCAAAATTCCTTTTGTATGTTTCATCGGGGACGTCTAAGTTTGACTTTGGTCCAAAACTTTCTCAAGAAATTTTTGTAAAGAGAATGATTCTTTGATGAATTGGAATGAACTAAAGGATTTCTTTATGTCTCATATGTGTTGATTATTGACTTGGTGTCTTTACTTCTCTCTCTATATTTATTTCAGCATCTGAGATAATAAGAAAATTACATAAAAATGAGTTTTTCAGCAAGCTTTTAATTATAAAAAAAAAACAGCCTAAGCACTTGTAAATAATACTTGTGAATTAGTATATCAGTTTTTTATGGCTATAAACCTAGGGTGATATTCCCGTCTATCTTTCTTTAGCCAGGAAAGATATTGAAATGTTTGGGTAAGATCATTTCATATATTTTCCTCAACACCTCTCCTATAAGCTGAAGTTTGAAACTACTAATAATATAGCTGAATATGAAGCTCTGGTATTGGGATTGAGGGCTGCGAAAGACATGGCCATTGATTGTGTAGCCATTTTTGGTGATTCTGAGTTAATAATCAATCTGTTATCTCCCAAAATAGCACCGTCATTTTGGGAGATAGAATGAGTCAAAAAAATCATTTTTGTGAGTCTTGGCCTTCAAAAGTTGAAATCTCAGCTTTCGGTGGTTAAACTGGTCTGTAAAACGACTAGTTAACCACTGAAATCTGATTGTTTCAGTGGATAAGAGGCACATGTATTGAAGTTCTTAACCACCGAAAAGCTTCTCTTGTTCAAAATTTAAATCTCGTGCTTTCGTCTACTCCAATGTCAAGCTACATGTCATATTCATCTTCTGCAAACAATGTCTTTAGCAAGGTTTCAACTTCTCAGCAAGGTGGATCAAATGGTTCTATTTGTGAGAAGTATCTTTATGGGGTTCGATTTTGGTTTTCTATAGGTTGTTACTGTAAGAAAAGACTTATTCTTATTATATGAAAGATTTCAAGCTTCCCTCAATTGTGTTGTCAGATTTCTCTTTCCTGTCTATGATATCTTATGAGTGAATGTTCTTTGTTGATGCTCATTCAATCTGTATATGATTGTCATCTCATATGTCAATTGATTAAGTTGATGATCATAAGATATTTCTTTAGTTATTAAACCCATTCTACTTGTTTTATATGAGTATAATCTGGTTCGATAGCTAGTCTCTCTCCCTTTTAATCCAACCTTGTCTGATTGCATGACTAGAAGGCCTTGTGAGATTTTATATTCCTAGACAGTCTTGAATACACAGTCCAGTTCTTAGATATTCATCTTGATCCACAAAAACACATCAAATATTAAGAAAATATTTCCAAAAAGAGTAGTTACCAGGCATCTCCGACTTACAGCCTAGGAGAGTTTCCTGGAGTGATAACAAATTGGCGTCGTTGCCAGGGAGAGGATATCGAAGCTCAGCTTCCCTAGGAGACGACATAGATCCAGCTTTGATGATAGACAAATCCTGGACATCATTTGGTTGTAATCATCTATCTGGTGACTCCATGAAGGATGAATTCAGTGGCGACTCCATGAAGGACGAACTCAGTGGCGACTCCATTGTTCAGAATCTATTGGTGACTCCACTGGTATGACATGAACAGGATTTTGGTAAAGAGGTATGTGTTCTATGATTTTTCAAGCATTGTTGGTTTCCCTAATCAAGTACCTACTAGAGATGAATGGGAGAACAGTCTTCCAAGATTTCATGGTAAGGAGTGGGAAGTGCCTGCTGAACACTTGTTGGATTTCCATGAATTCATTGACCGGCTTGAAATTGTACATGAAGATGTCAAAATTATGTTGTTTAAGTTTTCTTTAGAGGGAATTTGTCTTGACTGGTGCCGATCTCTTCTATATGCAAGTATCAGCTCTTTAGCAGAGTTTCATTCTGCTTTTCATGTGTTTTATAAAGATCATTTCTCAGCTGATCTTCTTTTTCCTAATTGTTGTCATGAATTTAATCTCTCGAAATTAGAGCTTCAGGAAGAGTATGTTGTTGAAGAAGATACTCTTCATCATGATCAGGAGATAAATGATTCACACTATGACAATATTAGTGATGATTTTGACATCATATCAAACGCATCTACTGTTGTTAGTTATCATGAAGATTAGGTTTTTATCTCTAAAAACCTTGAAGATGTTGAACAGACTAATAGATTTACAAGTGACAGTTTCAGATCTGCAGTGGTTAAGAAAGATAGCCTACAATGTACAGATTTGAAAGGACTGTCTAATTTTCCGCTTCCCAGATTTGAATCTGCAGCATATGTTATGGGCAGCCCACATCTTCCAGACTTGCAGAAAAAGGAAATTCGCAGCAGATATGAATACGAAGGCGAGGATCTGAAAGGTCCAGATCAGCAGTCCATCTTATATGTTTCTCCAACAGATATCCCACAACCTACATTCAGCAGAGAGACCAATGAACTCAGTCAGCAGCAGTTTGGTTCTCAGTTGGACCAACAAAAAGGAGAGGTATTTCATCATGTTTTTCATGATCCTTTTGCTAACTATTTGGATTCCATGAGCAGTATAAACCCAAGGATATTTTTGTCAAAAGGAGATTATTTTTATCATCTGCTCAAATCTTTCTTCTGCATGATATGGTCTTTATTATTGTTCGGGTTAAGATTCAGCATGATAGCAGTAAATCAATTTCTCACTTGGTTGCATTGGAAATTTGATCTTACTTGATAAATCTACCTCTACTGGATAGTGTAGGAGTAGGTAGAGGAATAAGCTCTCCATACGAGAAATAAAATCATTTTCAGTTGTTGTTGAATAAGCAGATTAGGCTGCATGAAAGCTACAGGTTTGCAGAGGTATCAGTGCTAAAGGCTTAATGACTCCATGCCCAATACTAAAGGCTACTGGAACTACTTGTTCTTGGAGACCCCACAAGGAGATCTCCATCCCAGTTGGAGCCAGATGTTATCTCCCAAAATAGCACCGTCATTTTGAGAGATAGAATGAGTCAAAAAAATCATTTTTGTGAGTCTTGGCCTTCAAAATTTGAAATCTCAGCTTTCGGTGGTTAAACTGGTCTGTAAAACGACTAGTTAACCACTGAAAGAAAATTGTTTCGGTGGATAAGAGGCACATGTATTGAAGTTCTTAACCACCAAAAATCTTCTCTTGTTCAAAATTTAAATCTCGTGCTTTCGTCTGCTCCAATGTCAAGCTACATGTCGTATTCATCTTCTGCAAATGATGTCTTTAGCAAGGTTTCAACTTCTCAGCAAGGTGGATCAAATGGTTCTATTTGTGAGAAGTATCTTTATGGGGTTCGATTTTGGTTTTCTATAGTCTGTTACTGTAAGAAAAGACGTATTCTTATTATATGAAAGATTTCAAGCTTCCCTCAGTTGTGTTGTCAAATTTCTCTTTCCTGTCTATGATATATTTTCAGTGAATGTTCTTTGTTGATGCTCATTCAATCTGTATATGACTGTCATCTCATATGTAAATTGATTAAGTTGATGATCATAAGATATTTCTTTAGTTATTAAACCCATTCTACTTGTTTTATATGAGTATAATCTGGTTCGATAGCTAGTCTCTCTCCCTNATTCATCTTCTGCAAACAATGTCTTTAGCAAGGTTTCAACTTCTCAGCAAGGTGGATCAAATGGTTCTATTTGTGAGAAGTATCTTTATGGGGTTCGATTTTGGTTTTCTATAGGCTGTTACTGTAAGAAAAGACTTATTCTTATTATATGAAAGATTTCAAGCTTCCCTCAATTGTGTTGTCAGATTTCTCTTTCTTGTCTATGATATCTTATGAGTGAATGTTCTTTGTTGATGCTCATTCAATCTGTATATGACTGTCATCTCATATGTCAATTGATTAAGTTGATGATCATAAGATATTTCTTTAGTTATTAAACCCATTCTACTTGTTTTATATGAGTATAATCTGGTTCGATAGCTAGTCTCTCTCCCTTTTAATCCAACCTTGTCTGATTGCATGACTAGAAGGCCTTGTGAGATTTTATATTCCTAGACAGTCTTGAATACACAGTCCAGTTCTTAGATATTCATCTTGATCCACAAAAACACATCAAATATTGAGAAAATATTTCCAAAAAGAGTAGTTACCAGGCATCTCCGACTTACAGCCTAGGAGAGTTTCCTGGAGTGATAACAAATTGGCGTTGTTGCCGGGGAGAGGATATCGAAGCTCAGCTTCCCTAGGAGACGACATAGATCCATCTTTGATGATAGACAAATCCTGGACATCATTTGGTTGTAATCATCTATCTGGTGACTCCATGAAGGACGAATTCAGTGGCGACTCCATGAAGGACGAACTCAGTGGCGACTCCATTATTCAGAATCTATTGGTGACTCCACTGGTATGACATGAACAGGATCTTGGTAAAGAGGTATGCGTTCTATGATTTTTCAAGCATTGTTGGTTTCGATAATCAAGTACCTACTAGAGATGAATGGGAGAACAATCTTCCAAGATTTCATGGTAAGGAGTGGGAAGTGCCTGCTGAACACTTGTTGGATTTCCATGAATTCATTGACCGGATTGAAATTGTACATGAAGATGTCAAAATTATGTTGTTTAAGTTTTCTTTAGAGGGAATTGGTCTTGACTGGTGCCGATCTCTTCTAGATGCAAGTATCAGCTCTTTAGCAGAGTTTCATTCTGCTTTTCATCTGTTTTATAAAGATCATTTCTCAGCTGATCTTCTTTTTCCTAATTGTTGTCATGAATTTAATCTCTCGAAATTAGAGCTTCAGGAAGAGTATGTTGCTGAAGAAGATACTCTTCATCATGATCAGGAGATAAATGATTCACACTATGACAATCTTAGTGATTCTTTTGACATCATATCAAACGCATCTACTGTTGTTAGTTGTCATGAAGATCAGGTTTTTATCTCTGAAAACCTTGAAGATGTTGAACAGACTGATAGATTTACAAGTGACAGTTTCAGATCTGCAGTGGTTAAGAAAGATAGCCTACAATGTCCAGATTTGAAAGGACTGTCTAATTTTCCACTTCCCAGATTTGAATCTGCAGCATATGTTATGGGCAGCCCACATCTTCCAGACTTGCAGAAAAAGGAAATTCGCAGCAGATATGAAGACGAAGGCGAGGATCTGAAAGGTCCAGATCAGCAGTCCATCTTATATGTTTCTCCAGCAGAGATCCCACAACGTACATTCAACAGAGAGACCAATGAACTCAGCCAGCAGCAATTTGGTTCTCAGTTGGACCAACAAAAAGGAGAGGTATTTCATCATGTTTTTCATGATCCTTTTGTTAACTATTTGGATTCCATGAGCAGTATAAACCCAAGGATATTTTTGTCAAAAGGAGATTATTTTTATCATCCGCTCAAATCTTTCTTCTGCATGATATGGTCTTTATTATTGTTCGGGTTAAGATTCAGCATGATAGCAGTAAATCAGTTTCTCACTTGGTTGCATTGGAAATTTGATCTTACTTGATAAATTTGCCTCTACCGGATAGTGTAGGAGTAGGTAGAGGAATAAGCTCGCCATACGAGAAATAAAATCATTTTCAGTTGTTGTTGAATAATCAGATTAGGCTGCATGAAAGCTACAGGTTTGCAGAGGTATCAGTGCTAAAGGCTTAATGACTCCATGCCCAATACTAAAGGCTACTGGAACTACTTGTTCTTGGAGACCCCACAGGGAGATCTCCATCCCAGTTGGAGCCAGATGTTATCTCCCAAAATAGCACCGTCATTTTGGGAGATAGAATGAGTCAAAAAAATCATTTTTGTGAGTCTTGGCCTTCAAAATTTGAAATCTCAGCTTTCGGTGGTTAAACTGGTCTGTAAAACGACTAGTTAACCAATGAAAGCCAATTGTTTCGGTGGATAAGAGGCACATGTCTTGAAGTTCTTAACCACCAAAAATCTTCTCTTGTTCAAAATTTAAATCTCGTGCTTTCGTCTGCTCCAATGTCAAGCTACATGTCGTATTCATCTTCTGCAAACGATGTCTTTAGCAAGGTTTCAACTTCTCAGCAAGGTGGATCAAATGGTTCTATTTGTGAGAAGTATCTTTATGGGGTTCGATTTTGGTTTTCTATAGTATGTTACTGTAAGAAAAGAATTATTCTTATTATATAAAAGATTTCAAGCTTCCCTCAGTTGTGTTGTCAGATTTCTCTTTCCTGTCTATGATATATTTTCAGTGAATGTTCTTTGTTGATGCTCATTCAATCTGTATATGACTGTCATCTCATATGTCAATTGATTAAGTTGATGATCATAAGATATTTATTTAGTTATTAAACCCATTCTACTTGTTTTATATGAGTATAATCTGGTTCGATAGCTAGTCTCTCTCCCTTTTAATCCAACCTTGTCTGATTGCATGACTAGAAGGCCTTGTGAGATTTTATATTCCTAGACAGTCTTGAATACACAGTCCAGTTCTTAGATATTCATCTTGATCCACAAAAACACATCAAATATTAAGAAAATATTTCCAAAAAGAGTAGTTACCAGGCATCTCCAACTTACAGCCTAGGAGAGTTTCCTGGAGTGATAACACAATCAAGTAATGAACATCTATCAGGATAAGCAACAGAGGCTCAATAAATACATAAACGAGGTATGGGATTTGATTGATCATTTCTTTTTGGCATTTAACATTTCTTTCATTCCCAAAGAAGAGAATCAGAAGGAAGATTCTCTAGCCTTGGTGGCCAGCAATTTCATGCCTTCCATTGGCCCAAATATTAAATATTAGGTGCAAATTACGGATAGACCAGCCATACCAGACAACATGAAGCACTGGGAGGTCTTTAGTGATGATCTGGAGATGCAAATATTTTTGCACACCATTGATGAATTCTACAATATCTCAATTTATCAAGAAATTCAAGGAGGAGAAGATGAGGAATTGGAAGATTAACAAGAATCCCATATGTTGAAGATAGTGGTTGGTCATGATATTGTGGATCTAAAAACAAACCACATTCCAAGAGGACTAGTTCCATTGGAAAGGTTGTTTGACAATAATGATGTTTACAAAGGGGATTCCATAAAATATCAAGAAGAAGAGGTGATAGATTCCAATATTGGGACCACTAAGAATCCCAAGATCATCAAGTTGTCCAAAACATTAGCTGCAGATAANATATTCCTAGACAGTCTTGAATACACAGTCCAGTTCTTAGATATTCATCTTGATCCACAAAAACACATCAAATATTAAGAAAATATTTCCAAAAAGAGTAGTTACCAGGCATCTCTGACTTACATCCTAGGAGAGTTTCCTGGAGTGATAACACAATCAAGTAATGAACATCTATCAGGATAAGCAACATAGGCTCACTAAATACATAAACGAGGTATGGGATTTGATTGATCATTTCTTTTTGGCATTTAACATTTCTTTCATTCCCAAAGAAGAGAATCAGAAGGAAGATTCTCTAGCCTTGGTGGCCACCAGTTTCATGCCTTCCATTGGCCCAAATATTAAATATTAGGTGCAAATTAGGCATAGACCAGCCATACCAGACAACATGAAGCACTGGGAGGTCTTTAGTGATGATCTGGAGATGCAAAGATTTTTTCACACCATTGATGAATTCTACAATATCTCAATTTATCAAGAAATTCAAGGAGGAGAAGATGAGGAATTGGAAGATTAACAAGAATCCCATATGTTGAAGACAGTGGTTGGTCATGATATTGTGGAGCTAAAAACAAACCACATTCCAAGAGGACTAGTTCCATTGGAAAGGTTGTTTGACAATAATGATGTTTACAAAGGGGATTCCATAAAATATCAAGAAGAAGAGGTGACAGATTCCAATATTGGGACCACTGAGAATCCCAAGATCATCAAGTTGTCCAAAACATTAGCTACAGATAAAAAATAAAAAAAAAGGTATGTTAGTCTCATTAAAAAGTTTGTTGATAATTTTGCATGCTCATATGAAGATTTGAAGACTTTTGACACTGACATCATCCAGCATAAGATCCCTCTAAAGACTGGCTCCAAGCCATTTAGGTAGAAGATTCGACAATTTAATCCCATGTTAATGTCCATAATTGAGAAAGAGTTGAAAAGAATGTTGGATGCCAATATTATTGTACCAGTGAGGAACTCAAACTGGGTGGCCAAGTTAGTACCTGTAAGGAAGAAAAGTGGTGAGATAAGCTTGTGTGTTGACTTTAGAAATCTCAACAAGTGTTCTCTAAAGGAAAATTACCCCCTGCCCAAGATGGATCATATTTTATAGAGGGTGGTAGGTGCACACATAATTTCCTTGTTAGATGGATACTCTGGTTACAACCAAATAGCAGTGTGTGAAGAGGATAAAGAAATAACATCATTCACCACCCCATGGGGAACATTCATGTATGAAAATATGCCCTTTGGGATGATGAACGCAAGGGCCACTTTTCATAGGGCCATGGACATAGATTTTGAAGGGTAAAAAGACAAATTTATGGTAATATACTTGGATGACATCACCATTTTCTCCAACTTTGATGAGGAACATTTGCAACATTTGGACCCGGTTTTCAATAAATGTAGGATATATGGAATCTCTTTGAATCGTAGAAAGTCTCACTTTTCCATGCCATAAGGAAAGCTTCTGGGCCACATCATATCAACAGGAGGTATAAAAATTGGTCCAAAGAGAGTTTGTGCCACTCAATAGATTGAGATCCCCAGAAACAAAAAGGTTGTCCAATATTTTATTGGTAAGATAAACTTCCTCAGATGTTTTGTGCCAAACTTTGTTGAAATTCTGAAGCCTATTACTAACAGGTTGAAGAACGATAGTGTGATAAAATGGTCCTTAGAGGAAAAATCATCTTTTCAAACCATCAAGCAAGCTTTAGTTGAGGCCTCTGTATTGGCCACCCATGACTACACCAATGATTTATTCATCTTCTCTTTTTCTTCAAACGAAACCATTGTTGTTGTACTACTGCAAAATAATGAAGAAGGGCATGAGAAGCCAATATCCTTTTTTAGCAGATCCCTCCAAGATGTTGAGCTGAAGTATGATATATTAGAGAAACAGGCTTATGCAATGGTCAAAGCACTCAAAGCCTTTAGGTTTTTTGTGCTACAATCTAGCATAACATCCTTTGGTCCTAACAGCAGTGTCAAAGAGATTCTGGTGTAGCTAGACAGTGAGGGAAAATGAGGAAAATGGATTGTCAAACTGTTAGAATATGACCTGCACATAAATCCTACCAAGCTAATCAAGGGGCAAGGAATGGCCAAATTGCTATCGGAATCAAATTGGAAGGCACTAGAATTGTATAAAACTTCACCCAATCAGATGCACCCATCATACATCCTGGACAAGACAACTTACAGGTATTTGAAAACTACTTCTATTCACCTTGGTATAAAAAAATCATCTATTTTCTAAAATATTTTGAATGTCCACCAGATGTGAAAAAGATGAAGGCCAAGTCTGTCAAATTGAAAGCTATCAAGTTCTACATTTCAAANATATTCCTAGACAGTCTTGAATACACAGTCCAGTTCTTAGATATTCATCTTGATCCACAAAAACACATCAAATATTAAGAAAATATTTCCAAAAAGAGTAGTTACCAGGCATCTCTGACTTACATCCTAGGAGAGTTTCCTGGAGTGATAACACAATCAAGTAATGAACATCTATCAGGATAAGCAACATAGGCTCACTAAATACATAAACGAGGTATGGGATTTGATTGATCATTTCTTTTTGGCATTTAACATTTCTTTCATTCCCAAAGAAGAGAATCAGAAGGAAGATTCTCTAGCCTTGGTGGCCACCAGTTTCATGCCTTCCATTGGCCCAAATATTAAATATTAGGTGCAAATTAGGCATAGACCAGCCATACCAGACAACATGAAGCACTGGGAGGTCTTTAGTGATGATCTGGAGATGCAAAGATTTTTTCACACCATTGATGAATTCTACAATATCTCAATTTATCAAGAAATTCAAGGAGGAGAAGATGAGGAATTGGAAGATTAACAAGAATCCCATATGTTGAAGACAGTGGTTGGTCATGATATTGTGGAGCTAAAAACAAACCACATTCCAAGAGGACTAGTTCCATTGGAAAGGTTGTTTGACAATAATGATGTTTACAAAGGGGATTCCATAAAATATCAAGAAGAAGAGGTGACAGATTCCAATATTGGGACCACTGAGAATCCCAAGATCATCAAGTTGTCCAAAACATTAGCTACAGATAAAAAATAAAAAAAAAGGTATGTTAGTCTCATTAAAAAGTTTGTTGATAATTTTGCATGCTCATATGAAGATTTGAAGACTTTTGACACTGACATCATCCAGCATAAGATCCCTCTAAAGACTGGCTCCAAGCCATTTAGGTAGAAGATTCGACAATTTAATCCCATGTTAATGTCCATAATTGAGAAAGAGTTGAAAAGAATGTTGGATGCCAATATTATTGTACCAGTGAGGAACTCAAACTGGGTGGCCAAGTTAGTACCTGTAAGGAAGAAAAGTGGTGAGATAAGCTTGTGTGTTGACTTYAGAAATCTCAACAAGTGTTCTCTAAAGGAAAATTACCCCCTGCCCAAGATGGATCATATTTTATAGAGGGTGGTAGGTGCACACATAATTTCCTTGTTAKATGGATACTCTGGTTACAACCAAATAGCAGTGTGTGAAGAGGATAAAGAAATAACATCATTCACCACCCCATGGGGAACATTCATGTATGAAAATATGCCCTTTGGGATGATGAATGCAAGGGCCACTTTTCATAGGGCCATGGACATAGATTTTGAAGGGTAAAAAGACAAATTTATGGTAATATACTTGGATGACATCACCATTTTATCCAACTTTGATGAGGAACATTTGCAACATTTGGACCCGATTTTCAATAAATGTAGGATATATGGAATCTCTTTGAATCGTAGAAAGTCTCACTTTTCCATGCCATAAGGAAAGCTTCTGGGCCACATCATATCAACAGGAGGTATACAAATTGATCCAAAGAGAGTTTGTGCCACTCAATAGATTGAGATCCTCAGAAACAAAAAGGTTGTCCAATATTTTATTGGTAAGATAAACTTCCTCAGATGTTTTGTGCCAAACTTTGTTGAAATTCTGAAGCCTATTACTAACATGTTGAAGAACGATAGTGTGATAAAATGGTCCTTAGAGGAAAAATCATCTTTTCAAACCATCAAGCAAGCTTTAGTTGAGGCCTCTGTATTGGCCACCCATGACTACACCAATGATTTATTCATCTTCTCTTTTTCTTCAAACGAAACCATTGTTGTTGTACTACTGCAAAATAATGAAGAAGGGCATGAGAAGCCAATATCCTTTTTTAGCAGATCCCTCCAAGATGTTGAGCTGAAGTATGATATATTAGAGAAACAGGCTTATGCAATGGTCAAAGCACTCAAAGCCTTTAGGTTTTTTGTGCTACAATCTAGCATAACATCCTTTGGTCCTAACAGCAGTGTCAAAGAGATTCTGGTGTAGCTAGACAGTGAGGGAAAATGAGGAAAATGGATTGTCAAACTGTTAGAATATGACCTGCACATAAATCCTACCAAGCTAATCAAGGGGCAAGGAATGGCCAAATTGCTATCGGAATCAAATTGGAAGGCACTAGAATTGTATAAAACTTCACCCAATCAGATGCACCCATCATACATCCTGGACAAGACAACTTACAGGTATTTGAAAACTACTTCTATTCACCTTGGTATAAAAAAATCATCTATTTTCTAAAATATTTTGAATGTCCACCAGATGTGAAAAAGATGAAGGCCAAGTCTGTCAAATTGAAAGCTATCAAGTTCTACATTTCAAACCGGAGCTTGTATTGGAGAGATCCTGTTGGCATCCTGTTAAAGTGTCTTGATGATAATGAAGCCAAGCAAGCCAAAATAGAAATGCACCAAGGAGTATGTGGAGGGCACCAGCATTGGAAGGCCATAGCTCTCAATATCCTGAGGACATGATACTACTGGCCCACCCTTTTCTCTGATGTGCTTTCCACTGTTAGATCCTGCAATGAATTCCAAATGTTTGCAGGGAAACAAAAGTTACTATCACTGCCCATAAAACCTATCAATGCCAGTAGTTCATTTCAGCAAAGGGAGTTAGACTTCATAGGAAAGATAAATCCACCCTCCAGTGGACAACACAAGTGGATCCTCACTGCCACCGACTACTTCACCAAATGGATTGAGGTTGTGCCCACTAGGAATGCCACTGCCAAGGAAATCATCAATTTCATGGAAACTAATATTTTTTCTAGATTTGGTTGCCCCAATAATCTTGTAATAGACAATTCCTAAGCGTTCAAGTCCAAATCCATGATTGACTTATGTGGAAGTCATAAAATTTCCTTGACACATTCCACACCCTATTACCCTCGGGGAAATGGCCTGGTGGAATCATCAAACAAGACTCTCATAAGGATTATTAAGAAGTTTCTATTGAAAACAAGAAATTCTGGGACTCTAAACTCAAGTATGCTTTATGGGGCGACAAAATCAACACCAAGAAGTCTTTGGGAACCTCACCCTTTCAACTTGTTTATGACATAGATGTTGTTTTCACCACTTAGCTTGGTATACCAATGCTAAAATTCTTGCAGGAGGAGATTGAGGAACCCAATGACATCCAAAGTAGAATTTTCTAGATTATAAGAGTTCAAAAAAAAATAGAAGTACTAGAGCAGAGGACATAAGCATACCAGAGCAAGATCAAATCATCCTTTGATAAGAAAACCAAGAAGGATATTTTTCAGGAAGCTGACCTTTTCTTGAGGTGGGATTCCAAAAGGGATGATAATTCCAAGCATGGTAAACTTGACAACCTCTGGTTTGGCCCTTTTAAGGTGGTTGAATTTCTAAACAACAACACATTTATCCTGCACAATCTAAATGATACATAGATCTTTGGAGGCCTAGTAAATGGGTGCTTCTTGAAGCATTATTTTTTTTAAGGATGAGGGAAGGTCCCTCTTGTACCATAAATGATTTCCTTTATTATTTATTTTGATTAGTTAGTTGTGTGTGATTAAAGAGTCCATATCCCAATAGGGAACTGGGGTGTATTTTTAGTTTTTAATTTAATAAAATGCATGGTTGAGGGATAGTAACAGATACACAGGGATGACAGACAAAAGCAAAGGTAAGTGATGGAAGGTAAGAGAAGTTATTTAATATCAAGGAACTAATCTACGATTCTTAGCACCTCACAGGGATGAGCTATCCCCAGTTGTATCCAATGTTGTAACCTACATATGCACCCCTACCTCTCCTCTCTCTTTTCCCCATGCCTTCATCAATTTTTCACATTTTGGTTGGATAAGTCAATTTCCCATTTTCGAGTGACTTGGTTCTTATTCATTTCTTTCCTATTTGATTCTTTGCACATTTATGTTTCTTTTTTTCCTAAAGGATAAAATACATGTCATATTTGGTTTGGAATGCTTGTCATCATGTTTTCCATTGCTTAAGCTCACAGCAGGTCGATCAAGCAATTTTATAGACACAAGAAATTCTCATGGACAAACACAGTCATTCAAAATGGTCATTTTCGGGCTAGGATTGTCAAAATGAATAGGGAAATTTTCAACAGTAAAGATCCACCAGGTCGATCAGATCAAAAAATCTCGTCCATTTGGGGGGTGAAAAATCACGTGGAGTTTAACATCAATAATTATCTAAAGTCCCGAACTCTCAAAGTATTTAACATGGCTTAAGCTTGAGTTAATTAGTGATAACCACTGGCTAATCACTTCACGAGATCATCACTTTAGGAGATATTCATTCTTTACATCCAGAAATCCCCAAACTCTCAAAGTGTTGAAGTGTCGAACTAGCCGAAGTCCCAAAGAGCTGAAGTGCCAAAGTACTGAAGTAGTCGAAAATCCAAACTCCTGAAGTGCCGAAGTAGATGAAGAGACAAAATCCCAAAGTGTCGAAGTAGTTGAAGTACATGGAAAGAATAATTTGAGTCACGTGGTGCACTCATCAATCATGACATGTGGCACACTCATCAATTGTAATATCCCAAGGACATGCCCCAGTTATATTATGAATTGTAAATCATGTTTTGTAGGCTGGTGAGACGAGTATTGATAAGATGGTGGGCTTATGTGTTTATTAGGATGGGGAGCCTAAGTGTTAAAGTCCAGGAGCCTGTTTTGTATATGTAATTATGCATGTCATTAATATAATATTAAACATCATTATGTGTTGACCGACCATGAAGAAAGAGTGACGGGGGAATAAGCTTCCACAGAATGGGTAAGGGAGAGGGGGATGAAAGGTTGGAAGAGGGGCTAAGGTTGAGGGCTTAAGTCCTTGAATAATAATTTATTATTATTCCAAAGTGGTGTGAAAGGTATGTTTTTATCCTAAGTCCTAGGAGAGGCAACGCATGCAGCTCCAACGTGTGAGAAAGGGAGCATATACTTGATGGAATGCATGCAGCTTCATGGGCGACATGTGTCATCTCAGGTACATGTAATTTAACCAAAGAATTGAGTCGTGATGGGGGTTTGTTCTCCATTCTTGCATCCGCTATCTAAACTGTGTTACCTTTGCGTATCATCATTGCATACCTCATGCAGCTCTGAAACCTGAAACCATGAGACCTCTGTGATCGACTGGTGTATTCTTGTGAATTTTGTATGGTCTCTGTGTTTGGCCTCCATCATCAACCTCTATGATCGACATGTGTATTCCCGTTAATTTCGTATGGTCTCTACATTTGGCCTCCATAATCGACCTCTGCATAATTTTCTTGTCACGCATTCTAAAATCGGTAATCTATGGACTGGGTCATGTTTCCTATGTGTCCTATGAACCTAATGTATCCACACCGCAATCTGAGTTCATGTTTAACCATTTGGGTTTTTTTCTTCTATGAAACTTGAGCATGTTGTAATTGTCTATGACATGTCTGTTATAACTGTGGGTTGTTGTCGCCACACAGTCCTTTGGCTGAGCGTGAATCGCTACCATCATCTATTCCTTCCTGAGCCATACTATTGTCCTCCTTGTGTTCGAATGGAGTTGAAGAGGCAGGTTGTCAGGCCTGTGAGCAACTCTCTCTAGGTGAGAGAGGGCGTGGAGGAAGTGAGAACTCTTGGAAGGGGTCTTGTAGCTACCACAGATCTTGGAGAATTTCAGTCTGGCCTATTGTTGAAGCCCAAGGCAAGGGAGGTTTAGCTGTCGAAGGACTGTTCGAGTGACAGTGAAAGTGTATACTCCTAGGGTAGGACAGGCATGTGGGGAATGAGAGTCTATAAGAAATGGGAATACGTGGCTCCTGGGAGAGAATCCATCCTCATAAAATGTGTGTCTTCCTGTTGACCTTGCCTATCCTAGGATTCCCTTGCCCGATGGAGCTTAGTCCCAACTCAGGGGTGACCTACTGCTGAGAGGGATGAGAAGCGTGGTCTAAGGCTGGGAGGTTCATGGAAGGTCTACACGTAGATGGTGGTGTTATTCCAGTTTAAAATATAATTATTAATTATGTACTTAATTTATATGTGATGCCTAGGATTCTTACATCCACTATCTGAACCATGTTACCTCCGTGTCTCATCGCTACATACCTCACACATCTCTAAAACTCGAAACCGTGAGACCTCTGTGATCGACTGGTGTATTCCCATGAATTTCCTATGGTCTCTACGTTTGCCCTCCATCATTGAACTCTGCATAATTTTCTTGTCATGCATTCTAAAACCGATAATCCGTGGACTGGGTCATGTCTCTTGTGTGTCCTGTGAACCCAATGTATCCACATCGCAGTCCGAGTTCATGTTTAACCATTTGGGTTTGCAAGATACCAGATATATAAAATATGCAAAACAGAAATGAAATGCTAGAAATGACAGA
>JZKD02S1733865.1:8061-19596 GCA_000966675.3 Picea glauca | reverse complement strand
TCCCCTTGTCACATTCATCCATATCATTTTTCTGCAAAAATTTCTAACCCCGCCCGCTCCCTTTCCAATTCACCCATCATCATGGCCCATACCCATAGCCAAGAACTAGATTCTCTCATCAACACCTTGGAATCTGGTTTCGTTAAGACCCAACAAGAAGTGCAACAACTTAGTGCTACTATTGCCTCCCATGATGCCTCCATAAATGCATCCTTAAATGCATCCATCCATGTATCCGTGTAGTCCACAATGGAAAAACTCAAAAACGAACTTGAATCTATCTTTGTATCACTCTGCACCAAACTCAAAATCCCTTTCGATGACTCTTTAGATGATGCACATAAAAAGACTGAAGGTGAAAATTCTTCCCATTCCTTTCAACCACATCACTTTCAAAGGGACATATGCCTTCTGTAGGTGGATGTAACCAAATTTGATGGCTCAGACCCCACTGGTTGGGTCACACAAATGGAACATTATTTCTCTCTCTACAACATTACAGATGACTTGGACAAACTCTGGTATGGTGTTCTCCATCTAGATCAGGAATGCTGGCAATGGTGGCAATGGAGAAAAACTTCATGTCAAGGATATATTGCTTGGACCCAATTTGTTGCTGAGCTTTATGAACGCTTTGACACTGACACCAACCATTTGAGCCGTTTGAAAAAATTGAAGCAATTAGGCACAGTCGAAGACTTCATAGCTGCATTTGAGCACCTGGATTTTTGAATAGAGGGCATGACTGATGCTTTCTTTCGAGAGTGCTTTATCAGTGGCCTCAAGGAGGAGATTAGGACCCATGTCCTCATGGCTCGACCTACGACTTGGGTGGAGGTTATCAAAAAATCTAAATAAGCACAACAAATTGTTTCCTCTCAAAACCGTAAGCCTTCCTTTATCCCGCGCCCTAAACCAGTAAACCCCACTACTCCCTCCGCCCCATTAAATTTCCAAAAATTGACTCGGGCTGAAATGGATGAACACCAACTCAAAGGCCTCTGTTATAATTGTGATGACAAATATTTCCCAGACCACAAATGTAAGGAACAAAATCTCTTTATGGCCATCTCTGAGGATATTCAAGAAGATGATGATGACACCTCCCCTGTGCCCGAGTCACCAGAAAATTCTGAAATAAACCCTCCTTCCGACCCTCCCAAAGTGGAACCAATCATCTCCCTCAATGCTCTCACTGACTTCTCTACCCCCCAAACTCTCAAGCTAATCGGTTACATCAAGCACCGAAAGGTCATCATCTTGGTTGATAGTGGTAGCACCCACAATTTCTGCCAAGGAAAGTGCTCTGATACTACTTGCAAGATACCAGATATATAAAATATGCAGAACAGAAATGAAATGCTAGAAATGACAGAATAACAGTAAAATATCCAGCATAATCTTCACAATACACTGAAATGATATATGAAATAGCAACAGAAACAACACTTGATTCAGATAGCAATGTTTATAGGCCTCTTTGAGGGGGAAACCTCCAGTCGAGTAGCGCTCTGTTACAATAATTTCCAAGCTAGGGTTTTCATACCCTTGACCCTTATTTATACTAAATGTGTCTATTAAGAGAAGCATCTAGAGGAAGACCCTTCTAGAAGAGGAATCTTCTATTAGGTATTCTTACATCCGCCTTATTCTATTTTATTGAAAGGTCTTATTAATATTGACCTTTATTACATCCGAATACATTGATATACCTATGTGCGAGTTAGGACCTTAACAAGGTTGTTGTCTTCTGTGAAACCTAAGCATATTGTGTGTTATAACTATGGGTTTTTGTTGGCACATAGTCCCTTGGTTGAGTGTGATTGGCTACCATCATTTGTTCCTTCCTAAGCCATACTATTGTCCTCCTTGTGCTGAAACAGAGTTGAAGAGGGAGGTTGTCAGGCCTATGAGCGACTCTATCCAGGTGAGAGAGTGCGTGGAGGAAGTGAGAACTCTTGGAAGGGGTCCAGTAGCTTCCATATATCTCAGAGAATTCTGGTCCAGCCTATTATTGAAGCCCAAGGAAAGGGAGGTTTAGCAGTCGAAGGACTGTCCGAGTGACAGTGAAGGTGTATACTCCTAGGGTGGAATAGGCATGTGGAGAATGAGAGTCTATGAGGAGTGGGCATACATGGCTCCTGGGAGAGAATCCATCCTCATAAACTATGTGTCTTCTTGTTAACCTTTCCTAGCCTAGGATTCCCTTTCCCAATGGATCTTAGTCCCATCTTGGGAGTGACCTACTGCTGATAGTGATGAGCAGCATGGTCTAAGGCTGGGAGGTTCGTGGAAGGTCTGGACGCAGTTGGTGGTGTTATGCCAGTTTAAAATATAAGTATTAATTATGTACTTAATTTGTATGTGATGCATGTCTGTGTGTTGAAATGTATCATGCATTTCGTTGCAAGTTTGAATTAATGTTAATTCCATTAAGTCTGTATGACAACAGTAACTCTATGTTAAATGTGTTAATTTGATTTAATGCATATATATATATATATATATATATATATGTTCTACGTAGTAGCATTCTTCGACAGTGGGGTTGATGGTTGGGACATTACAATATGGTATTAGAGCCATAATTTTAATGTTAAACCTGGACGGGGCAGATAAGTGGTCTTTGGACCCAAGGTTTCGAGTGGAAATGGTGTTCGGATGGAACCAATTTTGACCCTTAGAATGTTTCTGACTGCCAAGGGATTACTTGGCCATGTTACGAAGCTCAAGAGGAGTAGTGGTAGAATAAAATCATAGTTGATGTGGTATTTGACCACAGAGAGAAAGAGCTCAACAGTTGGGTTGTGGGAGCCATAGGATCTGTTCAGAAGGAAGGGAAATCCATTTACCACCATTAGATATGGAGAAGGTGCAGGAAGGTTATCCTAGAAGCCTATCTGAGTTTGGAAATTGAGAGAACTAGGGTGCACTAAGGCACAAAATTTCGAAGTATGAAGCTCCAAATTCTCAGAAGAGATCTACACTGTAGATCTGATGGGAGAAGCTTGATCATTAGATCTTGGAGAATCCGTGCACAGGTTAGGAGTTCGCAGATCAAAATATTTCAATTGAAGAGAAGTGAAAACCTCTGAAGCAAGAAATCACGAAGTGGATTTTGACCATTGGTTGCGGAAGAGATAAGGACCATTGATTATCTAGGGAGAGTTCGGAACTGCGGAAATCGAGAGAATGGGAATGTGTTGATGCACAAAATTTCGAAGCCCAAAGTTTCGAAGTGAAAGGGTAGACATGGTGGGGCTGGATGACATCACTTGGGGTGATGTGGACCTTTCTAGGCTTACCACCTATCATCGCCTTAGTTGGCGGCAACTGTACTATGTGGGCCCGTAGGATAGAGAAGTCGTAAGTTCATAATTTAGGAGATTGAAAGAGAAGAAAAAGAGAAAGCTTTTGGAAACCAAAGTCTTGAAGCCCCAAAGTCCCGAAGTCCCAGAACTCAAACACTTGAGGTTCCATAGTGAGTGTCAGTCNTCTACGTAGTAGCATTCTTCGACAGTGGGGTTGATGGTTGGGACATTACAATATGGTATTAGAGCCATAGTTTTAATGTTAAACCTGGACGGAGCGGATAAGTGGTCTTTGGACCCAAGGTTTCGAGTGGACATGGTGTTCGGATGGAACCAGTTTTGACCCTTAGAATGTTTCTGACTGCCAAGGGATTACTTGGCCATGTTACGAATCTCAAGAGGAGTAGTGGTAGAATAAAATCATAGTTGATGTGGTATTTGACCACAGAGAGAAAGATCTCAACAGTTGGGTTGTGGGAGCCATAGGATCTGTTCAGAAGGAAGGGAAATCCATTTGCCACCGTTAGATATGGAGAAGGTGTAGGAAGGTTATCCTAGAATCCTATCTGAGTTTGGAAATTGAGAGAACTGGGGTGCACTAAGGCACAAAATTTCGAAGTATGAAGCTCCAAATTCTCAGAAGAGATCTACATTGTAGATCTGATGGGAGAAGCTTGATCATTAGATCTTCGAGAAGCCGTGCACAGGTTAGGAGTTCGCAGATCAAAATATTTCAATTGAAGAGAAGTGAAAACCTCTGAAGCAAGAAATCACGAAGTGGATTTTGACCATTGGTTGCGGAAGAGATAAGGACCATTGATTATCTAGGGAGAGTTCGGAACTGCGGAAATCGAGAGAATGGGAATGTGTTGATGCACAAAATTTCGAAGCCCAAAGTTTCGAAGTGAAAGGGTAGACATGGTGGGGCTGGATGACATCACTTGGGGTGATGTGGACCTTTCTAGGCTTACCACCTATCATCGCCTTAGTTGGCGGCAACTGTACTATGTGGGCCCGTAGGATAGAGAAGTCGTAAGTTCATAATTTAGGAGATTGAAAGAGAAGAAAAAGAGAAAGCTTTTGGAAACCAAAGTCTTGAAGCCCCAAAGTCCCGAAGTCCCAGAACTCAAACACTTGAGGTTCCATAGTGAGTGTCAGTCGTTGGATGTTGGGTAGACATGGACAGTTGATCTGCCTTACGTCATGAGTTCTGTAATATGAACATAGAGAGATTGTCATATTGCGATTTGAAATTTCTGAGGGACAAAGACCAGAGTAGCACCTTTTTATATAGTTCTTGGTCACGACCCATGGTCGCATGGGTTGGGGACTAAAAGAAAAGGTATAAGGCCTAAAATTTTTATAGAGCTGAGAAGAGCTCAGAAAATTCATGAAATATGAACATTTCTTAAAACAGATTCGGTTTATGAATATTGTGGGATTTGTTAAGGAATAATGGCCTAGAAAATTCCAGTTGTCTACGCATTGTGTTTGCATAAGTTTAACGAGTGCCAGAACCAAATAGAGTTGACACTGAGTGAAAAGAAATGGAGGAGACACAGAATGCTTCCAGTTCAGAGAACAAAGCTAAAGGGATGGATGTTCATTTGGGATTTGAAGGGTTGAAATCCAATGGGCATGGAGAAGAAATAAACAAGAAAGGGAATATGATGAAAATCATTGAAATATTGCGGAAAGATGGCCAAACTCACCGAGAAGATAGAAGAAATATCATGAAAGCTAAGGAACAATAGGGAGAATTCAACTTAAAGTTGATGAAGAGTCTGGAGGGAATAGAAAAGAAGTTGGACAAGGAGAGAGACTAAAGCAAAATAGGGAGTCACCAGACTTCTGAGGGAAGAATATCAAGGAGTGTTGGTAAACACCATCATCACTCCCAAGGTCGCTCCAAGAAGAGGGCACACAGTAGTTCAAACCCATCTCCTACCAAAAAGCACAAGAGATCTGGAGTGGATGAAATGAAGGGAAAAATGAACAAGATTAAGCCTCCTGTGTTTGATGGAGAACACAAGAAGGAGGAATATGTCGAAACATGGTTGTTTGGCATGAGGAAATATTTCCAACAGTAGAATTATTCATCTCATGAATATGGTAGAATTGAAATGTATCAATTGAAAGGAAAATAATCCATGAGGTGGGATCAACTTGTGCAGGTGCAACACATTAGAGAGAAAGATATCACTTGGAGAGAATTCAAGAGGTATTTCGAGAAGAAATACTTGACTAAAAGATACTACGATAGAAAGATGAAAGAGTTCTTTGAACTCAAGCTGGGCAGCATGGCCATTGATGAATACNCCGTGCACAGGTTAGGAGTTCGCAGATCAAAATATTTCAATTGAAGAGAAGTGAAAACCTCTGAAGCAAGAAATCACGAAGTGGATTTTGACCATTGGTTGCGGAAGAGATAAGGACCATTGATTATCTAGGGAGAGTTCGGAACTGCGGAAATCGAGAGAATGGGAATGTGTTGATGCACAAAATTTCGAAGCCCAAAGTTTCGAAGTGAAAGGGTAGACATGGTGGGGCTGGATGACATCACTTGGGGTGATGTGGACCTTTCTAGGCTTACCACCTATCATCGCCTTAGTTGGCGGCAACTGTACTATGTGGGCCCGTAGGATAGAGAAGTCGTAAGTTCATAATTTAGGAGATTGAAAGAGAAGAAAAAGAGAAAGCTTTTGGAAACCAAAGTCTTGAAGCCCCAAAGTCCCGAAGTCCCAGAACTCAAACACTTGAGGTTCCATAGTGAGTGTCAGTCATTGGATGTTGGGTAGACATGGACAGTTGATCTGCCTTACATCATGAGTTATGTAATATGAACATAGAGAGATTGTCATATTGCGATTTGAAATTTCTGAGGGACGAAGACCAGAGTAGCACCTTTTTATATAGTTCTTGGTCACGACCCATGGTCGCGTGGGTTGAGGACTAAAAGAAAAGGTATAAGGCCTAAAATTTTTATAGAGCTGAGAAGAGCTCGGAAAATTCATGAAATATGAACATTTCTTAAAACAGATTCGGTTTATGAATATTGTGGGATTTGTTAAGGAATAATGGCCTAGAAAATTCCAGTTGTCTTCACATTGTGTTTGCATAAGTTTAACGAGTGCTAGAACCGAATAGAGTTGACACTGAGTGCAAAGAAATGGAGGAGACACAGAATGCTTCCAGTTCAGAGAACAAAGCTAAAGGGATGGATGTTCATTTGGGATTTGAAGGGTTGAAATCCAATGGGCATGGAGAATAAATAAACAAGAAAGGGAATATGATGAAAATCATTGAAATATTGCAGAAAGATGCCCAAACTCACCGAGAAGATAGAAGAAATATCATGAAAGATAAGGAACAATAGGGAGAATTCAACTTAAAGTTGATGAAGAGTCTGGAGGGAATAGAAAAGAAGTTGGACAAGGAGAGAGACTCAAGCAAAATAGGGAGTCACCAGACTTCTGAGGGAAGAATATCAAGGAGTGTTGGTAAACACCATCATCACTCCCAAGGTCGCTCCAAGAAGAGGGCACACAGTAGTTCAAACCCATCTCCTACCAAAAAGCACAAGAGATCTGGAGTGGATGAAATGAAGGGAAAAATGAACAAGATTAAGCCTCCTGTGTTTGATGGAGAACACAAGAAGGAGGAATATGTCGAAACATGGTTGTTTGGCATGAGGAAATATTTCCAACAGTAGAATTATTCATCTCATGAATATGGTAGAATTGAAATGTATCAATTGAAAGGAAAATAATCCATGAGGTGGGATCAACTTGTGCAGGTGCAACACATTAGAGAGAAAGATATCACTTGGAGAGAATTCAAGAGGTATTTCGAGAAGAAATACTTGACTAAAAGATACTACGATAGAAAGATGAAAGAGTTCTTTGAACTCAAGCTGGGCAGCATGGCCATTGATGAATACAAACAAACTTTTTTGGAGTTACTGAAGTATGTTTCATTCATCAAAGATGAGACTGTCAAGATTCAGAGGTATCTGAGTGGACTTCCACCTTCCATCAGAGACAAGATTCAGTATGATGATCCTAATACTATGGAAGAAATGATAATAAGAGATAAATTCTTATATGAGAAGCAAGGAGAGAAGCCTACTTTCTGGAAGGCTTGGTAAGACAAGAAGAAATTCTAGATGGATCATAGGAAGAAGGGAACTAAGCCACCCTTTTTTAGAAATAGTCCTCAGGGAAAACCATATTTTAGAGATCCTAGGAAGGCTGAAGTGGGTTGAAAAATGCCAAGACCTCCACCTATGGAATGTTGGGGTTGTAAAGCGAACCATAGGTAAAGAGATTAACCCCACATAAATTATAAAGTGAGAGTTGTCCACAATGTATAGAAGGTTGAAACAATGGAGGACATGGGTAGTAGAATGCCAAGGATCTACACAACCCTAGAGAAAAATCAAGTTGAATATCAGACAAACATGATTGAAGTGGAAGGTATGATCAACAAACATTCCTTTACTATTTTAATTGATTCAGGGGATAGCCATAGTTATATATATCCTAGAGTGGTGGAAAGTTTTCAATTGTCAAGAAGCAAACATGAAAAGTATTGGTTAGTGAAGATGGCTACAGGAACTGTTAGAAAAACAGGACCACGGAGCAATAAAATAAAACAAATGCAGAAATAAAACATAGAAGACACACAATACAAGAGAGACACAGATATACGTGGTTCACCCAGTGTGGGCTACGTCCACCAGAGAAATTGCCNAAGCAAAATAGGGAGTCACCAGACTTCTGAGGGAAGAATATCAAGGAGTGTTGGTAAACACCATCATCACTCCCAAGGTCGCTCCAAGAAGAGGGCACACAGTAGTTCAAACCCATCTCCTACCAAAAAGCACAAGAGATCTGGAGTGGATGAAATGAAGGGAAAAATGAACAAGATTAAGCCTCCTGTGTTTGATGGAGAACACAAGAAGGAGGAATATGTCGAAACATGGTTGTTTGGCATGAGGAAATATTTCCAACAGTAGAATTATTCATCTCATGAATATGGTAGAATTGAAATGTATCAATTGAAAGGAAAATAATCCATGAGGTGGGATCAACTTGTGCAGGTGCAACACATTAGAGAGAAAGATATCACTTGGAGAGAATTCAAGAGGTATTTCGAGAAGAAATACTTGACTAAAAGATACTACGATAGAAAGATGAAAGAGTTCTTTGAACTCAAGCTGGGCAGCATGGCCATTGATGAATACGAACAAACTTTTTTGGAGTTACTAAAGTATGTTTCATTCATCAAAGATGAGACTGTCAAGATTCAGAGGTATCTGAGTGGACTTCCACCTTCCATCAGAGAAAAGATTCAGTATGATGATCCTAATACTATGGAAGAAATGATAATAAGAGATAAATGCTTATATGAGAAGCAAGGAGAGAAGCCTACTTTCTGGAAGGCTTGGGAAGACAAGAAGAAATTCTAGATGGATCATAGGAAGAAGGGAACTAAGCCACCCTTTTTCAGAAATAGTCCTCAGGGAAAACCATATTTTAGAGATCCTAGGAAGGCTGAAGTGGGTTGAAAAATTCCAAGACCTCCACCTATGGAATGTTGGGGTTGTAAATGGAACCATAGGTAAAGAGATTAACCCCACATAAATTATAAAGTGAGAGTTGTCCACAATGTATAGAAGGCTGAAACAATGGAGGACATGGGTAGTAGAATTCCAAGGATCTACACAACCCTAGAGAAAAATCAAGTTGAATATCAGACAAAAATGATTGAAGTGGAAGGTATGATCAACAAACATTCCTTTACTATTTTAATTGATTCAGGGGATATCCATAGTTATATAGATCCTAGAGTGGTGGAAAATTTTCAATTGTCAAGAAGCAAACATGAAAAGTATTGGTTAGTGAAGCTGGCTACATGAACTGTTAGAAAAAAAGGACCACAGAGCAATAAAATAAAACAAATGCAGAAATAAAACATAGAAGACACACAATACAAGAGAGACACATATATACGTGGTTCACCCAGTGTGGTCTACGTCCACCAGAGAAATTGCTAGGTCCTTCCTTTGTTATTATCCAGCAAATGAAGGGATACAACCTACAACAAAACCCGCTGTAACTTCCTCTTCTTTCTCTCACAGTCTCCTCTCTTAGAATACAATCTTCACCATCATACATAGCCGCAATACATTTCCCTCATCAAAGAGGGTTGCCTTCTAGGGAAAAAACCCTAACATAATCTCTATCGTTAGATCTGCGACCTTATAATGAATGGTCCAAATTTACAATGAAATTACAATATACTTTTATAAGGCAATTTTTGCTTCGAGGGCTTCGCCCCCGAACCCCCGCTGGGGGCCTGCTTGCCCCCAGACCCCTCGGACCCCGCAGAGGGGGTACCCCCCCTCTGCACTCCCCCGCGTGGAAGAGTGTACATAATTTTGGGGTGTAAATACTTCATGGGGTATAGACATGGATGAAAACAAGGACCTCTGCATCAGGAAGATAATCAGGCTCCACAACCAACAATCTCCTACTGGGAGACTGATCTCAACAACTCCACCGCTATTGTATATGCTGGAATCTGAACCTTCTTGGACCTGGCAAATTTCTCATCTTCATCTTCAATCTTGAAGACCAACTGAAACTGAGAAAGAACTTAGTTTCTCCTTGGTTACTCCCTTTGTTAACATGTCTGCAGGATTCTGTCTAGTGTGTATCTTTTCCAGCTTCAATTGTCCATCTTCCAAGGCGGATCGTATGAAGTGGTACCTCAACTGTATATGNGAAAAAAACCCTAACATAATCTCTACCGTTAGATCTGCGACCTTATAATGAACGGTCCAGATTTACAATGAAATTACAATATAATTTTATAAGGCAATTTTTGCTTCAGGGGACGTTGGCCCCGAACTCCCGCTGGGGGCTCGCTTGCCCCCAGACCCCCCAAATGGGGGGATGGACCCCCCGGACCCCGCAGAGGGGGTACCCCCCCTATGCACTCCCCCGCGTGGAAGAGTGTACATACTTCTGGGATGTAAATACTTCATGGGGTATAAACACAGTTAAAAGCAAGGATCTCTGAATCAGGAAGATAATCAAGCTCCATAACCAACAATCTCCCACTTGGAGACTGATCTCAACAACTCCACTGCTGATGTATATGCTGGAATTTGAACCTTCTTGGACCTGGCAAATTTCTCATCTTCATATTCAATCTTGAAGACCAACTGAAACTGAGCAAGAACTCAGTTTCTCCCTAGTTACTCCCTTTATTAACATGTCAGCAGGATTCTGGCTAGTGTGTATCTTTTCCATCTTCAATTGTCCATCTTCCAAAGCAGATCGTATGAAGTGGTACCTCAATTGTATATGCTTAGTATTCGAATGGAAGGCTGAGTTCTTTGCAAGGTGGATGACACTCTGACTGTCACAGTACAACTTGTTGTTCTCCTGCTTCTTTCCCAATTCCTCCATAAACCTTTGTAACCAAATCATCTCTTTACTAGCCTCTGTAGCAGCAACATACTNACCCTAACATAATCTCTACCGTTAGATCTGCGACCTTATAATGAACGGTCCAGATTTACAATGAAATTACAATATACTTTTATAAGGCAATTTTTGCTTCGGGGGATTCACCCCTGAACCCCCATCGGGGGACGCTACCCCCGAACCCCCACTGGGGGCCCGCTTTCCCCCAGACGCCCCAACCGGGGGGATGGACCCCCCGGACCCCGCAGAGGGGGTACCCCCCCTTTGCACTCCCCCGCGTGGAAGAGTGTACATACTTATGGGGTGTAAATACTTCATGGGGTATAGACACGGCTGAAAGAAAAGGACCTCTGCATCAGGAAGATAATTAGGCTCCACAACCAACAATCTCCCACTTGGAGACTGATCTCAACAACTCCATTACTGTTGTATATGCTGGACTTTGAACCTTCTTGGACCTGGCAAATTTCTCATCTTCATCTTCAATCTTGAAGACCAACTGAAACTGAGCAAGAACTCAGTTTCTCCCTAGTTACTCCCTTTGTTAACATGTCAGCAAGATTCTGGCTAGTGTGTATCTTTTCCATCCTCAATTTTCCATCTTCCAAAGCGAATCGTATGAAGTGGTACCTCAACTGTATATGCTTAGTCTTCGAATGGAAGGTTGAGTTATTTGCAAGGTGAATGGCACTCTGACTGTCACAGTACAACTTGTTGTTCTCCTGCTT
>JZKD02S1733854.1:96837-118209 GCA_000966675.3 Picea glauca | reverse complement strand
GAACTTCAAAATGAGGAAATGTGGAGTATCTTCGAGTTGGTCTTAAAGGTACAAATCCAAGCAAAGCCAAGTGGATTGAGGTTGGAAAGGTGAGGGAACTATACCCTCATATTCAAATAGATTGAAAATAGTCTTTTGGAGGTGCAAAAGCTTTCCAATGGGGAGGTGTGATCCAGGGGATCAAATTTTGCTCAAAACTTCAAAGTGCTCGGAATCACTTCAAATTGAACGAGAGTGTAGGCCTCATTGTTACAAACCTAACACAACTCATTTGGGTTCAAACAGACGTCGGGATCGAGAGACATTGCATTCTATTCAAAATGACAAACATGCAAAAAAAATGGATGTTGATTGTACAGTCCGTACGACTGCTGACGTGGCAGTCCATACGACACATGACAGATAGTTGTGTGGACAGTTGGCATGTGATGTGGCATGTTTGTAGCGAACGAGATGGTGACACGTGGCCCAGCCAATGGCCGCCATGTGTCATATATACATTGGTTTAAAATTATGTTGTTGGCTGGAGTCGACCCTGCGACCTCCGGGCAAGGGGGAGAGACTTGGGAAGGGCTACCAATCAATGCACCACTGGTTGGTCCTTGTTATATATATGGAAATATATTTATATATGTTTTCATATGTGGATAGTTGGGGCGCGACCGGGCTGGGGCTTAGCTCCAGCCCTTGGTCGCATATTGTGTTAACATATGACCCATTGCTATACCATTTGGCGCGCGCGTGGTTTCGTTTTGATTTGGTTTCAACAATTATACAAACGAACCACCACTTGTCCTTTAACCATTGGCTTGTTGAAACAGGGGCCTATGTTTTCACTTGCGCATGGTCATATAGGTCATACAACCTTGCCCTTGATAGTTAGGGGCTAGGTGCGCCCGTAACCATCCTACAGTTTGCATGGTTCGCGCGGTTGCGTCTGGTGCTAATTTTTTACGCTTAAATATGCATGTGGGCTAGGTTGAGCCAACAAAGGGTGCGTTTTGTAGATGCAAAGACAACAAGTTTGAAGGGGGACTTCCAGGAAGCCTATCTTCTTCAATTTTTGGCCAAACGAGGTGCCGAAAAAGCCCAGCTAGGGGTTTTTGGACGTTCTGAAGCCATTGGAGTAGTGTATTTTGCATTGTGATCATTGTAAAGCACATTTTTTTAGCACTTTGAGAAAATAATACAAATGATCCATTGGAAACTGGACCAGGAGATGTAGCCCAAGAGAGGGGTGAACTCCTTTATCATTTGCTGTGTTATGTGTTTTCTATTCACTGTTATTGTTGTTGTTTATATGCATCTTGAATGAGAAAATTCTATTAAAGTTGTGTTGCAAAGTTGATCCATTTGCATTTTAACACATAAATTTTACTTGCAAATAATTTCAAGAATACAAGTCTTCTTCATTTTTAGATCACAGACATGTAGCCCAGGAGGGGTGAAATCCATTATCAACCTCGTCTTTGTCTCTTCTTTATTATTTTTGTTATTCTTCTCTTCAATTTCACAATTTTTAATTGTTCATTAAGTGCTAATTGAGTATTGAGTAAAATTTTATTCACTTTTATAACTTGCAAATAAGTCACATTTTCAGATCAATTATATAGCTAAAAATTATTATATTTATAATATAACAAATCTTAAGGTTATAATTCTAAGATTATATAAAAGTAAAATTAAAAAGACAAAATATAAATAAGCTACTACGATTTGAAAACACATAATTTTTATTATTATGAAGAATTTTTTTTATCAACCATATTTAGTTACAACATAGAGGAACCAACCACCTTGGACATTGCATCATTGGACCATTGGAGCATATGCTTGGCATGTGTGACTTGATTTGTTCTATTTTGGAGGAGTTCACCCCTCTTGGAGCCCTCACGTGCCACATGTGTGGACTCTCTCTCTCTCTCTCTCTCTCTCTCTCTCTCTCTCTCTCTCTCTCTCTCTCTCTCTCATTTCATGGATCGATCTAGCCTTGATGGTGTTGTTGAGGTGGTTACCATGCATTATGAAGGAGCGTTGGCCCACTTTGACTCTATTATTTCTATTTTTTTGGTGGGATCTCCTCTCTCTCTTGGGATAATCTTGTACATGTGGCACAAGTACTTGGCTAGTTTATGTATTTTTAACCTTGTCCTTATAATTAGTTGAAGGAAAAATATTTTTTATGATCTCCTAGGCTAGATCCAAGGAGAAAATTATTATTGTAATAAGAGTGTTTTTGAGCCTCCTCTCTATATAAGAGGATCCCCTTCACACCATTTATGGGTTTTTGATTGGAATTTGAGAATACAATTTGTTGATTACCTTTTATTGAGGAAATTTGGTGTTGATTCAAGTTCTTGTCCCTTGGCTCTTATTTCTGTGCTTCAATATTGGATGTGGATGTCAAGTCTCCAACATAATCTAGCAAATCAATCGATATGAAGGGTAAACTTTACCACTTGGAAGGAACATTGCATGTGAGTTAACTCCTCCTTTTTTTTCTTTTTTTAGTTTAGTGGTTGTTCCTTGACTCTTTGCTTTATCTATCATCTAGGAACTATAGCATGGTAATTAATTTCATTTATTGGATTAAAGTTGGTTTTTTTAGTTGAAGGTGATCATCCTAGGACCCCTTCTTTGTAGGGTCTTGGTCTCTATTTTCATCTATATTAGAGAGGAGGCTATTGATTTTTCATAGCCATAGCCTCTTTAATCCATTAATAAAATATGACAATTAAAAGAAGTTTTTCTTCTTGACCCCATTATCCCTAAGATTAGGCACTTGTATATTCTCCCATCAACCACCAAAATATTAAAAAACCCAAAACATTTTCTTTTACAATTGTTTATTTGAAATCTAACGAAAATCCATTGAAAATCATTAGTTTAGATTTCATTTTAGATCTAGTTGTTTAATTTCAAAGCATATTAATCACCTATACTTATTCAAATTAGGGTTTTGATTTTAAAGTTCTTATCTCAAAAACCTAATTGCAATAGAGCCCTAGATCTACTAATTTCATTTTTTATGTTTGACCTTTGGGTTATTTAATTAATTTATGTAAGTTTGAAAATTGTCTTAGATTATGTTATCTCCTCAAATAAATTAGTGGAGATTTTTGCTTTTTAGGTGATAGATTTTGTTCCAAAATTTATTTGAAAATTTTTGTAGGTAGGTTAGAGAGTCTATTTTCTGTAAATAAACTCAGAAAGAACTTTTGATTTGGTTTGGTCAAGCAAAAGGCAGAATCTCAGGTTTCGGTGGTTTAGGCGAGCCTGAAACATGTTCATTAACCACCGAAAGCCTTCGTTCTTGGTAGTTAAGAGGGAAAAGCAAAAGCTCAGTTAACCACCGAAAAGATTTCAATGGGAAAAAGGAAAAGCCCGTGCTTTCACACGAGCCAGATGTCAATTGGCGTAATCATGAAGACATAACCGCCGAAAGTCCATGGAGGTGGTAAGGTATGCATGTTCTTGTTGAATCCATCCGAAGATTGATATCCTGTTGTCCTTTTAACTACATTTGTCATTTCAAAATTAAAGCTTGGCAAAGACACATAAATTCATGTGTGATTCCCGACTAACATAAATGATTAGTCACATAGCCCCTCGCTATCTCCA
This sequence comes from Picea glauca, assembly GCA_000966675.3. NCBI lineage: Eukaryota > Viridiplantae > Streptophyta > Pinopsida > Pinales > Pinaceae > Picea > Picea glauca. Next base: position 114,588 of record JZKD02S1733854.1, on the reverse strand, counting down.
ATCACGAGGACACAGTTCCATTATGACCCCGATTAATCTCTGATTTGTTTTCCCTTAATTATCAATTCGAATCCGAGAGTCATTGTGACAGTCTTGAGCCCATGATTTCATCAAGCAAATGCCTATTCAGAGATCATAATCCCGTTTTTGTGGTGATTTCCGAGTGGAGTTCAAGTTCAACATATCATGATCAAGCAAATTGTCATACCAATCAAGCCAAGTCGAGTCATCAGGTAGTTCAAATATCATACCGTTTCAATTTAATTGTATATCTCACCGAAACTCGAAAATTTTGGCTTGTACTCAGTCAATCTATTGTCTAAATTCGGTTAAGGGATTGAGCTTTGCGATCAGAACTCTGAGTCACCCTTTCCATTTTTTTTCCTTTGAGTCATACTCCCTGTCACCATAAATCATAGATTCTTTGTTTCCTTGGCATGAAGTTTTTCCTAAATCGCAGGTACAAGTCAACAATTACTAAATGCCGAAAGCAAGGCCAGTTCTAAGGGCTGAATTGGATGGAGTTTGGTACCTTGAGGCTCACCCTGAGGTGGTCGAGTTCTTCAAGCAAACTGGAGTCTATGCATATTGTGAAAAATTGACAGATTTTCACCAACAGGTGTCCGAAACCTTTTCTATCTCATACGATGGAAGAACAACAACAGTGGGAAAGGAGAAGTTTGTGGTTGACGAGGTAGTCATAGCTGAGCTCACTAGTCTCCCCAAAACAGGCAATTGCTGGTTCAAATCAATTGTGCCTTCAAATATTTAATTTAGATCCTACCTACAGCCTCTACACAAAGATCTTATATGGAAAAAAGACATACCAATGTCTTATCTGGAACCTAAGTGGCAATCTCTCCTAAAGGCAATATTTGTCTATATCACCTGTGAGGGTAGATACAATAGAGTCATGTTCTACCACTTCAAACTTTTAAATCACTTCACAGGGAGATCTCTTATCAATTTACCATTTTACTTGCACAAATCCCTTACAAAAATGGCTAGGCAGGTCAAGGCCAAGCCCACTAAGGTGGTGAGTAGATTGTCTCATCAAGGATTCATTACTCTCATCATCAAAGAGTCATTGAAGAAAAGGCAGGTAGATTGGAACTACTTCCTCTTCTGGAATGAATTCCAGACCGATTGGCAACAGGAGGAGAAGGGTAAAAAGGTTGTCACTAAGAAGACCATTACTCCTAAGAGTAGTCATAGAAAATGGAAGGGTATCTCACCACCAAGAGAACTGATTGAATCATCCTCTGCTAAAAGAAAAAGAACCAAAAGAAAGTTATAGTTTGAGGGTAAGCAGACCAAGGACCTTGCTAAAGGAAGTAACCCTTTAAACTTACCATACAATGACTCAGAGTCAGAACATGAGTTAGTAGAGACACAAGGTGATAAACAGGCTGATCAAATTGTAGAAGATTATCCCAACTTGCCTTCACCAACTCCTCCAGATGAACACATTCAACCGTTAGCAAAAGCCTCTTCAAGCAAGCCTAAAGAATCTAAGGCTCATAAAATCAATAAACTCCTGAAACAAATCTATGAGATGGAAGTATTAGAAAGAGTTATTAAAAAGGAAAATACAGACTTGACTCAAAGAAATGCAGATCTTTTCAACATGAACCAAAGTCTCAAGGAAAAACATGATAAAATCAAGGACAGAAATAGGGTGTTGATAAGGGAGAACATGAAGCTGTACAGGCAGCTTAGAATTCTGAGGCTAAAATTAAAATATTCTCAACTGCCAACACAGGAGCAAACATGTTTGGAAACTCTGGTCGAGCTAGCTACAACAATGGTAGATATACCACAGTCTTCCACACAACAATTTTAGGTTTTCAGATCTGCACGAGTAAGAGCTACATCGTCCAAAAGACCTTGAACACTCAGCAAAGCATCAAGGTAATCATTTTTTAAAATTTTGAAGTTTTGACAAAGCTAAGTTTTCGGTGGTTTAGGTGAACAGGATGACTATTCATTAACCACCGAAAGCAAAACTTTCGGTAGATAACACACCTAGAAGTCCTCTAAGTTAACCACCGAAACCTGTAACTAGACAGAGGAAGCTAAATTTTGCACAGATTGAGGTTTTTCCGATCCAAATAATTTGAAAACACTCATGATGGATGGATGATGAATAATATATTTAGTTTGAAGATCCATTTTTGATACATGAGGATTAGAAAAGGTAGCCAAGTTGGTTTTGGCACCTATTTTGGGGGCAACAAATTGAGATTTTTGCACATCTCAACAAATTCGAATTTAATCTCTTGGAAGAGTCATCAACTAGCCTTGGAAGGCTAGTATGCACTTCACAAGGACTCTACAAGATATGAAGACCACAAAATGTGGGATTGACCTCATTTTGAGGATCATTCCTTATCTTTTGCAAGTTAGTTTTGACTTTCTATTTTAGACATATCTGATCCATTAATTCAGGATCTAGATATTGTGTTGTAAAAGCTATAAAGCTAAAAACTAAAGATGAAGAACAAGTTCCATTTTGGAGACCCTTTTCAGATTTTGTACTCAAACTTTCCATTTTCATATTAAGTAATACAAGCTTCTTTTGCCATAACTTGTTCAGATTTCATCTTCTTATCTATTCTGTATTTGCACCTGGATATTATATTCATGCTGTTGTGCTTATTTATGCCCGATAACTGTCATCTTATCATTGCATTCATAAGTTAAAATTTGCAAGTATTCCTGTGATTATTGTAATTGGCCATTCATATATTCTTTATATGTGATTCTACTGGTATAATAGTTATTTCTCCATACATCCATTTATTTGTAAACTCTCTGAACATTTGTGGTTGAAAGCCTTGTCCATCTAAATTTGTTCATGCATGTTTTGAGTGAGAAATGATTCAGTCATCCGACTTGATCCAAACCCACACTTATTATTGAGAAAATAGTTACCAAAAGATTAAGTTACTAGGCATCTATGACTTATAGCCTAGGAGAGTTTCCTGGAGTGATAACAAATTGGCGTCATTGTCGGGGAGAAGAGATCGAAGTTCATCTTCCTCAGGAGATGACATAGATCCAGCTTTGATGATAGACAAAGCCTGGACATCATTTGGGTTGTAACCTTCTATCTGGCGACTCCATTGAAACAAAGTGGCTCCTGAAAGAGCTCACGCCAGGGCGAACTAAGAAATCCCACTGGTAGCACCAGTTCCTGACCCTAAGAAGATCATCAGTAAGGGAAAGGCTTTACAAAGACAGTCTTCCGGATCTGCAAAGACATCAAATCTAGGTATTCAAAATGACACTTCTTCTTTCATATCTAAAAGGCCTCTAGTTGAATCCTTTGCTGCTGAAACTCATAGTTCTCAGGAAATTGAAATTTTATCCGAAAAATTGAAGGTAGAGGAGCCTTCACTTTCCTCTAATGTTATAGAATCTATTTTTGAGCATGATATTAGATTCAATCTTAAAGAGGTAATTACAGGGTCCTCTCAGCAAAAAGAAACCTCTTCTTCTTCTTCTTTGAATTCCTCACCCACAAAGCCTATAGAGGGTGTTCTCTACACTCATACTAATCTACCTATTCTCAAAGATATTTTACATGATCTATCCTCTAAGGGAGAAGAAATCTTGGCCTTGTTGCTCGGTCATTTTTACAAGGCCTCTTATTTTCCACCCATTTCCAAATTTTTTTCTCAAAGTGAAGTGAGACAACCATTTTATTTAAACTCAACCATCCCATCTCAACCTTCATCTCCTGAAAATTCTTCTTCTGTATCAACCCCCAAGATTGCCATGGTTGTCCCTTTAACCAAGATGGAATAGATTTTAGCAAATAGGTATTCTCCACTTGTCTTGCCCAATCCCTTATATGCCATGCCAACCAGAGATTATCAGAAATATATGCCAAAATTTATCGGAGCTGGGGATTATACTACTGAAGAACATATAGAATCTTTTTATGCTTACGCTGAAAATATTAACATTTTAGAAGAAGATGTGCGGACCAGAGTTTTTGTGCAGAGTTTGGATGGCCAAGCCTAGAAGTTGTTCAAAGAGCTACCAACAAATTCAGTGACATGTATTGAGAAACTAGATGAGGTGTTCTTAAAACACTGGGGAGAAAGAAGAGATCTACTATATTACATTTCTGAATTCGGAAACCTAAGAAGAGAAGATGGGGAGTCGGAATCAGAATTCATCAAAATATTTAATAGAATGTTTGGCAAGATCCCTGCAGAGATCAAACCAAGTGATGCATCAAAAAAGATCACATTTTCTACTTCTTTTGATCCATATTTTTGTCTAATCCTCAGAGAAAGAAGATCAACCACACTTGATTTAATGCAATATGCTACCCTCGAAGTCAAATCAAATATTATGGCATATCAGAAACTCAAAGGAAAGGTTGAGAGAAAGAATTTTTATGTTGATCCGCCTTCTTCTTCCAATAGAAAAATGGAAAAGATGGCCAAGATGTTGGACAACTTGACATATGAAATGACAAAATTGAAGATCCAGAATCAACAACTAGCAAGGACAAAAGAAACAAATGCTTTTGTCGCTAGAAATCCGAATGCTTTCCCTTACAGAAGGAACAATCAACAAGTCCAGATCCTTCAGAGAGACAAGAATGTGGCTGATGATCAGATAATCAGACCCCCTTTCCAAAATGAAATACTAGAAGAAGAACAACAGATATCTCATGATGAAGTTGAAGAAGTAGATGACATAAATTGTTTTGGTGACGAAAATGATTCCTCCTTTTTGACACAAGTAGATTATGAAGAAGCCCTGATGGATCAGGAAATTCATGAGGCAAGTATTGAAGAATCTGTCTATCAGACGGATGATCAACAAGGTTATAATTTAAGATCCAAAAATGTTGCCCCTAAACCATTGCCCGTTGCTCCTGTGAAGAAGAAAGAAGTTGCTGCCAAGCAACTTGCTGCTCCTGTAAAACAGACCTCCACTCCTGCAAAACAGTAGCAGAAGAAATCACATCCCCTAGCCAAGGAGCAATTCATTCTTAAAGATCCTTCCAATGAGGTAAAAACTTCTGACAAATCAACATATTCTTTTAATTTTGAATCAGAAATTTAGAAAGTAAAGATACCTATGCCACTGACCGAACTCATGAAGAATGATATTTTCAAGTCTGCCATCCTGAAGTCCCTTGAACCAAAGACCTCTTCGTCTGCTGATTTTGTAAACTTACAAGATGACAAGCCAACAGTGACTATAGGTCCTATGATAGAAGACCGAGATGATTCTTGTCCACCATTCTATATATCCCTAAATGTTCATGATAAGATCCTTCACAATTGCCTTCTTGATTCAGGAGCATCACATAATCTTATGCCCAAAGCAGTGATGAATGAGCTTGGGCTTGAGGTCACCAAACCATATCATGATCTCTTCTCTTTTGACTCTAGGAAATTTATATGCCTTGGCCTCATAAAACACCTTGTTATAAACCTTTCCCAATTGCCAATGAGAAGCATGGTAATGGATGTGGTGGTTGTTGATATCCCACCCAAGTTCACACTCCTCTTGTCACATCCATGGATCAAAAGGTTAGGAGGTACCTTGTATATGGATCTTTCATATGCTACAATCTCGGTGTTTGGAGGAGAGCTAAAAAGACTTTACAGAGAAAATCAACTTGCCTACATCATTAGCGATGCAAAAAATTCTGTAAATCATCCAATTTATGTTGTAGACATAGATTTTGGCTCATGCATTCTTCAAATAGATGATTCTCAATCAACTCCTTTGCATCTTGTGAAGCCCACTGAACAACAAACTGATGATAAGGGTGTTCCATTTTGGACTATGTATTTTGATGCGGCCAGTACCAAAGATTCAATAGGTGCGGGGGTAGTTTTGATTTCTCCTTCAAAAGAGACTATACATTTGTCTTTTAAGATTGATTTAAAAACTACTAACAATATAGCAGAGTATGAGGCTTTGATATTGGGCTTAAACACAACCAAGGAGATGGGAATTAAAGGATTAAAGGTGTTCGAATATGCGGATCTTATCATACAACAAGTAAACATTACTTTCCAAGCAAAGCATCTCATATTGAAAGCCTACAGGGACGAGGTATGGAAAATTAGAGATTATTTTTCCATTTTTGAGATTTCGTATATACCCAGAGATATGACTCATCTTACAGATTCCCTTGCTATTTCAGCCAGCCTATTTATTCCTCCCATGCCCCCCAGGCTCAATTATGAAATCCAAGTCAAATATAGGCCATCTTTGCCCGACAATATTAAATACTGGAAAGTGTTTGAAGATGATTATGAACTTAATAGATTTCTCCAGGTGGTAGATGAATTTTTTGATATGCATGTCGACCAACAGAATCTAAATATAGAGGAATCCCATAAGCCTAAGCTGAAACAAAAATTGGGTCAACATGATATTGTTCAACTACCGAACAATTATATACCTCGAGGTTTGGTACCTCTTGAAAAGATATTTGATCATAATGATGTTCCCTACAAGCCAGATAAGAAGGAGAGAGAGCCTGCTGTTCATGAGCACAACATAGGAAGCGAAAGCCAACCTAAATTCATAAATCTGTCCTCGGAATTGACTGCTGATCAGAAGTCCGAATATTGCAGCGTTTTGAAATAATTTTTTGATGTTTTTTCTTGGAAATATAGTGATCTGAAAACTTATGACCCTGAGATCATTCAACATAAGATCCCACTTGAAAAAGACACCATCCCTTTCAAACAAAAGCTCAGGCCTATCAATCCTCTTCTTTTGCCTGTAATTTAAAGAGAAATAAAAAAGCTTCTTGATGCTAAGATTATAATCCCTTTGAGATACTCTAAATGGGTTGAAAATCTAGTAATAGTAAGAAAGAAAAATGGTGAGGTCAGGTTATGTGTGGACTTTAGAAACCTAAACAAATGTTCTAAGAAAGATAACTATCCCCTACCTAAGATGGAACATTTGCTGCAAAGAATTTCAGGGGCTATTGTTATGTCTTTCCTAGATGGTTTTTCTGGCTATAACCCGATTTCTGTTCATCCCAATGACCAAGAGAAGACTGCTTTTACTACTCCTTGGGATACCTTTATGTACGCCAAAATTCCCTTCAGATTAATGAATGTCGGGGCCATGTTTCAAAGGGCCATGGACATAGATTTCATGGGAGAGAAGGACAAGTTTTTCCTCATCTATCTTGATGACATCACAATTTATTCCAGCAGTCATGAAGATCATCTAAAGCATTTAAAAAGAGTTTTTCTGAAGTGCAAGCAGTTCATAATTTCATTGAATCCCAAAAAGTCCCATTTTTCTTTTAGGAAAGGCAAGCTCCTAGGCCACATTGTCTCAACAGAAGGTGTGAAAATTGATCCAGCTCGAGTGGAAGCAATTCAGAGGCTGTCCTTACGAAGGTCGAAAAAGGACATTCAATCACTGCTCGGTAAGATTAATTTTGTTAGAATATTTGTTCCAAATTTTGCAAAGCTAGTAAAACACATAACATGTATGTTGAAAAAGGGGTTTGAAATAAAATGGACAGACAACACAAGGAATTCATTTCAGGATATTAAACAGGCTATCAAGGAATCCCCGACTCTGATCAGTTCGGATTATATAAAAAGTTTCTACATTTTTTCCTTCGCTTCTTATGACACAGTGGTAGCAGTCCTGATACAGAAAGATGATGACAATATGGATCACCCAGTTTCTTTCTTCAGCAAAACACTCGGAGATGATGAACTAAGGTATGATCCTATTGAAAAACAAGCCTATGCTCTCATAAAATATTTAAAAGCTTTCAGAATTTATATCCTTCACTCAAAATTCATTGCATATGTTGCTTCACCCTCCGTGAAAGATGTTTTGACTCAGCCTAATATTGAAGGAAAGAGAGCTAAATGGATTGCAAAGATGATTGAATTCAACATTGAAGTGAAGACCACCAAATTGGTAAAAGGCCAAGGCCTTGCTAATCTTTTAACGGAGGAAAACCATGAGTTGTTGGACATAAATTTCACAGGGGAAAATTAAGCAAATTTGCAGATGGAGGTGGCAGCAGAAGGACAACATAACAATCAACAGGTGGCCAAGCATTTGTCTTCTTATGAATGGTACTTAGGTATTATACATTTTTTACAAAAGCTAGAGGTTCCTCCTGAACTCAGCATGACTCAAGCCTGAGCCCTTAAGCTTAGAGCCATCAATTTTTGCATTTACAATAATCTGTTATATTGGAAAGACCCTGTTGGTTTACTACTCAGATGTTTAGACAAAGAAGAGTCAGTGGAAGTTATACATCAGTTTCATTCAAGTGTTTGTGGAGGTCACCATTACTGGAAGACTACAGATCATAAAATTCTAAGGGCTAGGTACTATTGGCCTTTTCTTTTTTCAGATGTGTGTGCCTTTGTCAAAGATTGTGACAAGTGTCAAAGATTCATAGGAAAAAAATAGCTAAAATCTTTGCCCTTGAGATCTATTGTAGTGAATGGCCCTTTTCAGCAGTGGGGTTTAGATTTTATAGGTGAGATAAATCCTTCGTCTAGTGGTCAACATAAGTGGATCTTAGTAGCCATAGATTATTTTACAAAATGGATAGAGGCAGTCCCCACCAAGAATTCCACTCACCAGGTTGTCATGAAGTTTCTTTATGAAAATATCTTGAGCAGATTCAACTACCCCAAAATGCTGGTAACAGATAATGCAACAACTTTCAAAGCAGAGGCATTGGTCGACATGTGTGAATCAATGGGCATCCAGTTGGTACATTCAACCCCCTACTACCCTCAAGGTAATGGCCTGGTTGAATCATCCAATAAGAGCTTAATCAAAATCATCAGAAAGCTGTTAGAGGAGAACAAAAAAGAATTGGGATTCTAAACTAAAATTTTCTCTGTGGCTAGATAGAGTAACTATCAAGAAATCCATAGGAACCTCTCCATTCAAATTGGTCAATGGGACTGATGCCATTTTTCCTATTTAGTTAATTTTACCAGTGGCTAGATTCTTTCAAGAAGAGAAAACTGAGTCAAATGATATGGTAAGAAGAATGCTTGATTTGGTGGAACTGCAGCAGACCCGCGAACAATTAGTGGACAGATCAGAGGCTCATCAAAAGAGGATCAAAGATACTTTTGACAGAAAGGCAAAGGTGGATAATTTTCAGGTTGGTGATTGGGTTCTGAAATAAGACGCTCTCAGACAGGATAAAGACAAACATAACAAGTTTGATTCTTTGTGGACCGGCCCTTTCATGATAAATCAAGTACAACACAACAACACATTCATTTTGCAGAGTCTGGGAGGTGAAGAAATGTTCAATGGCCCAGTCAACAAGCGATTTCTAAAACTCTATTTTGTCTAAGGCTGTGAAGCCTGGCCATTGTAATTTTAGTTTGTCTTTATTTTTACAGAATAACTCCATGCCCAATGGAAACACTAGTAGATAGTTTTTAGTTTTCTTGTTCAGGAAAGGCATTGGTTCTGTGGTTCTTGAAACCTCATAGGGAGGTGTTCATCCCCAATAGGAGCTAGTGTTATCTCCTCAAATAAATTAGTGGAGATTTTTTCTTTTTAGGTGATAGATTGTGTTCCAAAATTTATTTGAAAATTTTTGTAGGTAGGTTAGAGAGTCTATTTTCTGTAAATAAAGTCAGAAAGAACTTTTGATTTGGTTTGGTCAAGCAAAAGGCAGAATCTCAGGTTTTGGTGGTTTAGGCGAGCCTGAAATGCGCTCATTAATCACTGAAAGCCTTCATTCTCGGTAGTTAAGAGGGAAAAGCAAAAGCTCAGTTAACCACCAAAAAGATTTCAACGGGAAAAAGGAAAAGCCCATTCTTTCGCATGAGCCAACTGTCAATTGGCGTAATCATGAAGACATAACCGCTAAAATTCCATGGAGGTGGTAAGGTATGCATGTTCTTGTTGAATCCATCCGAAGATTGATACCCTGTTTTCCTTTTAACTACATTTTTCATTTCAAAATTAAAGCTCGGCAAAGACACAGAAACTCATGTGTGATTCCCGACTAACAGAAATGATTAGTCACATAGCCCCTCGCTATCTCCAGTCATGAGGACACAGTTCCATTATTACCCCGATTAATCTCTGATTTGTTTTACATTAATTATCAATTCGAATATGAGAGTCATTGTGACAGTGTTGAGCCCGTGATTTCATCAAGAAAACACATATTCAAAGATGATAATCCCATTTTTGTGGTAATTGCCGAGTGGAGTTTGAGTTCAGTAGATCGTGATCAAGCAAATTGTCATACCAATCAAGCCAATTCGAGTCATCAGGTAGTTCAAATCTCATACTGCTTCAATTTAATTGTATATCTCACTGAAACTCAAAATTTTTGGCTTGTACTTAGTCAGTCTGTTGTCTAAATTCAGTTAAGGGATTGAGCTTTGCGATCAAAACTCTGATTCACACTTTTTGTTTGTTTTCCTCTGAGTCATACTCCTTGTCACCCTAAATCATAGATTTTTTGTCTCCCTAGCATGAAGTTTTTCCTAAATCGCAGGTATAGGTCAACAATTACTAAATTTTGAAAGTAGGGCCAGTTCTAAGGGCTGAATTGGATGGAGTTTGGTACCTTGAGGCTCACCTTGAGGTGGCCGAGTTCTTCAAGCAAACTGGAGCCTATGCATATTGTGAAAAATTGACATATTTTCACCAACAGGTGTCTGAAACCTTTGCTATCTCATACGATGGAAGAACAACAATAGTGGGAAAGGAGCAATTTGTGGTTGACGAGGCAACCATAGCTGAGATCACTAGTCTCCCCAGAACAGGTGATTGCTGGTTCAAATCAACTGTGCCTTCAAATATTGAATTTAGATCCTACCTACAACCTCTACACAAAGATCTTATATGGAAAAAAGACATACCAATGTATTATCTGGAACCTAAGTGGAAATCTCTCCCAAAGGAAATCTTTGTATATATCACCTATGAGGGTAGATACAATAGAGTCATGTTCTACCACTTCAAACTTTTAAATCACTTCATAGGGAGATCTCCTATCAATTTACCATTTTACTTGCATAAATCCCTTACAAAAATGGCTAGGCAGGTCAAGGCCAAGCCCACTAAGGTGGCGAGTAGATTGTCTCATCAAGGACTCATTACTCTCATCGTCAAAGAGTCATTGAAGAAAAGGCAGGTAGATTGGAACTACTTCCTCTTCTGGAATGAATACTAGACCGATTGGCAATAGGAGGAGAAGGGTAAAAAGGATGTCACTAAGAAGACCATTACTCCTAAGAGTAGTCATAGAAAATGGAAGGGTATCTCACCACCAAGAGATCTGATTGAATCATCCTTTGCTAAAATAAAAAGAACCAAAAGAAATTTATAGTTTGAGGGTAAGCAGACCAAGGACCTTGCTGAAGGAAGTAACCCTTTAAACTTACCATACAGTGACTCATAGTCAGAACATGAGTTAGCAGAGACACAAGGTGATAAATAGGCTGATCAAATTGCAGAAGATTATCCCAACCTGCCTTCACCAACTCCTCTAGATGAACACATTCAACCATTATCAAAAGCCTCTTCAAGCAATCCTAAAGCATCTAAGGCTCATAAAATCAATAAACTCCTAAAACAAATTTATGAGATGGAAGTCTTAGAAAGAGTTATTAAAAAGGAAAATGCAGACTTGACTGAAATAAATGCAGAGCTTTTCAACATGAACCAAAGTCTCAAGGAAAAACATGATGAAATCAAGGACAGGAACAGGGTGTTGATAAGGGAGAACATGAAGTTGTACAGGCAGCTTAGAATTCTAAGGCTGAGATTAAAAGATTCTCAACCGCCAACGCAGGAGCAAACATGTTTGGAAACTCTGGTCGAGCTAGCTACAACAATGGTAGATATACCACAGTCTTCCACACAACAAGTTCAGGTTCGCAGATCTGCACGAGTAAGAGCTACATCGTCCAAAAGACCTTGAACACTCAACAAAGCTTCAAGGTAATCATTTTTGCAAATTTTGAATTTTTGACAAAGCTAAGTTTTCGGTGGTTTAAGTGAACAAGATGACTGTTCATTAACCACCAAAAGCGAAACTTTTGGTAGATAACACGCCCAAAACTCCTCTAAGTTAACCACTGAAACCTGTAACTAGACAGAGGAAGCTAAATTTTGCACAGATCGAGGTTTTTCAGATCGAAATCATTTAAAAACACTCATGATGGATGGATGATGAATAATATATTCATTTTCAAGATCCATTTTTGATACATGAGGATTATCAAAGGTAGCCAAGTTGGTTTTGGCACCTATTTTGGGGGCAACAAATTGAGATTTTTGCACATCTCAACAAATTCGAATTTTATCTCTTGGAAGAGTCATCAACCAACCTTGGAAGGCTATTCTGCACTGCACAAGGACTCTACAAGATATGAAGACCACGAAATGTGGGATTGACCTCATTTTGAGGATCATTCCCTATCTTTTGCAAGTTAGTTTTGACTTTCTATTTTAGGCATATCTGATCCATTAATTCAGGATCTAGATATTGTGTTGTAAAAGCTATAAAGCTGAAAACTAAAGATGAAGAACAGGTTCGATTTTGTAGACCTTTTTCAGATTTTGTACTCAAACTTCCCATTTTCATATTAAGTAATACAAGCTTCTTTTGCCATAACTTGTTCAGATTTCATCTTCTTATCTATTCTGTACTTGCACCTGGATATTATATTCATGTTGGTATGCTTATTTATGCCCGATAACTATCATCTTATCATTGCATTCATAAGTTAAACTTTGCAAGTATTCCTGTGATTATTGTAATTGGCCATTCATATACGCTTTATATGTGATTCTGCTGGTATAAAAGTTATTTCTCCATACATTCATTTATTTGTAAACTCTCTGAACATTTGTGGTTGAAATCCTTGTCCATCTAAATGTGTTCATGCATGTTTTGAGTGAGAAATGATTTAGTCATCCGACTTGATCCAAACCCACACTTATTATTGAGAAAACAGTTACCAAAAAATTAATTTATTAGGCATCTCTGACTTACAGCCTAGGAGAGTTTCCTGGAGTGATAACAGATTACATAAAAAAAAAACAAATTTACATTAGTTTCAAGTCTTGTTCTACTCATTCATATAAGATCTTGACATAGACTTGACAAATGTTCACTAGTTAGAAGTAGTATTTTTCAAGGTTTATTTCAATTTATAATTGTGAATTTACCTCGATTTATTATTGCAATTTACCTTTCTTTCCATTAAGGAAATCATTGATTAATTCAAGTAAATCCAAAATAATTTTTCAAGGGGCATAAGTTGGATTTACCTTTGCTTTAAATCTATTTTTTTTTATCACATTGACAATATTTCATAGTAAACTTATTTGAAGTATGTTAGAAAGTTTCCTGATTGAGGATATTTCATTTCCTAATAAGTAATCTAACCTCAAGTGTTTATTTAAAGTATTTTTCTTATCTCTGGGTTGATTTCATGTTAATTACAAATATGAAATTTACATCTTGATTCCATAAATCAGATTTAGTAATTGGATAAGCCAAGTCATACCTTGGACTTGTCTTCATTTGAACACACACTTGGAATTTTTTCTTAAGTATTCACATATTTGCATCAACTTGTGTTTTAATTTCAAGTTTTCATCTTTTGTATCTTATCTTTAACTTGAAGTTGTCTTTAAAGACAAATTTGGAATTATTTCAAGTTATATATTTCTTTTACCAAATTATTTCTTAAACCTAAGTTCATTTTTAAGGTTTTATCATTTACTTGGGTTGATAATTAACATCCTGCAAATATGGTATTTACTCTTCCATCATTAAATTTGGATTTAAAACTGATCTCTCCGAGCTTAATATCACATTATTCAAGAGATTGAGCAAGTAGTTTTCACCACTAGGGCTCAAAATTTGGAAATTTACCTTTAACACATATAATAGACCAAAGTTGAGTTTAACCCACATATTGCTTCATTGTCTCATGCATCTAAGTGGACTGATACGATATATGCTCACTTAAATAAATATTTGTCATTTTACAACATCATATCATTGGATCCTTATATTTCATGTTTTATATCTTTTGTGAGATTCATTTGGTTCATTGTTAAAGTAAATGTTTACATCTCTTAAGCTTGATCATAATTTAGATTTACTTAGGCTCTCCTTGTAATCAATCATATATCAAAGGGACACCTCCCTTGGTTTCTTGATAGTTGGCCAAAAGTGAAGGGGAAGTTGTATTGGGGTGACAACGATACAACTCCCATCCATTACACCAAAGTGGCATCCGTAGATTTGGATTTTCCACTTAGATGCTAGTTTACATAGTAATAAGAGGCAAATAGGTTCACAAAACGTAGGGATCTCAAAAAGTGAAATCTAAAAAAAATGAGCACCTTCCAACATATAAAAAGGGACCAAACAAGAGCTACACTAAGCCTATAAGTACCCAAAAGCAACGAAATATAGAAAACCAACTAGGAGTAAGAATTTGGATGAAAGTACCTAGTGGAGTTGTCAATCCAAAGCTAGCATTTTTAGTTACAAAAGTACCATAAAACCTTAATAGTCGATTGTGTAAGCTAATACCAAATAAAATGTCAGGGGGAGAAAAACAAAATTATTAATTTAACCCAACAAGCATCAATTTAGAAAATTGAACATGAAATTGAATGTATAATTAACCATTTGAGAAACTAAATTAGGAGAAACAACAATATATTAAATAATAGACTAATGGATGGGCCATTAAACTTGACAAGTCACCTAGGAAGATAAATTTGCAACATGTGCTCAAAATTTATTTAAGGGAGGGTTTTTTGGCCTCCGTGATTTCTTATTTTCTCTTTGAAATGTTATAGGGATGGAAACCTCCTCTGTGGATGACCACTGTAGAGGGAAGACATTCAATAATTAGAAAATAAACTATTGGGATATAGGAAGAAATGAATAAAGACTCTTGATTACTATGTAGTTGAATCCAAACAATATAATTCTACACAATTGAAGTTTTTTCTTCTTGTAATTGCATTGTCGAGCCCCGATATTTATATCTTCTGAGAACCATTTTTTATTCCAATCCACCATAACTAGAAATTGAATGTTGAATGGAGTTCTCTGCAATGGTAAGGTGATCAATTTAAGTGGACATGCAATGATGGGTGGTTCTGCCAAGTTGAAATGCCACCACCATACCATTTGGATTTTTCCTTGTGCATTTATGTGCCATTATAACCACCTTATTTATTTATATGCAATCACATGACTTTAGGGGAATTATTCTATTTGAGTCATGTGAGCATCATAGGGATGTTTCTATGTGACTCATAGGAGGGGTCCTGTGATGAGTGGACATTTCTCAGTAGCCCATAAATGAATTATGGAGAATGTGTTGAGCACACAGTTATACTAAGAGTGGGGGGGGGGGAGGGAATTAATATAAGTCTACTTTTTCCTTTTTAACACTCATAAACCATAATGAAGAAATAACATAAATGTAAAAACTAGAAGACACAATATTTTACGTGGAAACCCTTTTGGGAGAAAAACATAGAAAATTATTTTTATAATTTTGTAGGCTCCAACCTATTGTTATAAATGTTTGTAGGCACCCCTACCGGAGACACCAATCCCCACTATTTTTTGTAGGCACCGACCTACTAGAGACACTAAGCCCCACTACTATTTGTAGGCCCCAACCTATTGGAGACACCAATCCCCACCACTATTTGTTTTATAGGCACCAACCTACTCACAATTTTACAAGTTCTTCATACGCATTTCCTTCACTGGTTTGCTTGTTGCTTCCGTCTTCACCAAATATATGCTCGTTACTTCTGCTTTCACCAGATTAGCTCCGTGCTTGCTACTTCTACTTTCACCAAATCTGCTCGGTGCTCACTCCTCATTAGAAGAAATTTTGGCCTAAAATGGGCTTTGTAAGGAAAATAAAAAATAACAAAACCATATGCCACATCACACTAAGTTAGAGTTGTATCTAGTGAAGGTTTATCTATATTTCTCTATTAATGGTGTTTTCCATGTACGTTGGGTTAATATGGAGTAAAGAGGTGAGAGTTAAAAATAATAATGAGTTTTTAAATTCTCATGCACATACAATAAATGATAATTATAATTTATTATGCATATACAAGAAATGATAATTGGTAGTGGATAAGATATAACTTACATACAATAAACATAGTATTTTTCTTTTTGAAATTTATATCATCTTAAATTTATTATGTTGCACAAGTATTTTTTAATATATTAATACATTTTAATTTAAATAATATATTAAAATTTAGTCTATGATAATTAAAAAATCTAATTTAAATAATGATGTAAATAAAATAATATTTCTTTATTATTATTATTAAAAAATCGCCACACATATAATATCTCACTATATAAACATATTATTATAATGAAACATTTTTTTAAATCATAATAAAAACATGTCTTATTAAAATATTTTTTAATTATAACCAAATTTTATCTATTCAAGAGTTCATAATAACTAAATTTATTCTTTTAGTTTTTTGTTTATTTATGTTTTATTAAAACTTAATCTCTAATGCATGTTTTCCCTTTTTATCAAATTATAATGATAATATACTTATTGTGATTTATTAAATTCTAATGATAATATACTTACTGCAATTTTATTTGATCTTCCTTTTGTTATATTTTAATAATGAGATAAAAAATAAATTTTCTTTGGTATTTTTTTCTATTATATTGTTTTTAGGTCTTAGCTAGTAATTAAAGGATAAAGTTAATGAGTGGACAAGAAGTTTTGTTAGAAGTCATAGTAGTTTTCCCCTGTTGATTTTAACACATTTTAAGATGATTATGATTGAAAAATATTAGACAAAAGGTTGATTTTGTCACTTATTAACTCATTCTAATTAAAAAGTAATTTTAATTATATTTTAAATTTATAGTATTCCAATTCTCATTGTTTTAAAATACATGTGTTTTTTTTTCTTAAATCAAAATATTACTTCTTCTCTTAAATAGATTAATAATATAAAATAATTTTCATATTCCAAAATGACCCAGTATGAAGTATTTATTATAGATTTTTTTTATACTTGGAGGTAGTGGTAATTTAAAATATTAAATATTTAGTGTTGATATCAAAGGGGAAAATGATTTTTTTGTTAACATCTAGAGGTAGTGATATTATAAAATATTAAATATTTGGTGTCTCAAGAATATTTATCATATCAAGGATGATCTCACCAAGATCTTCTTCAAGGTGTGGTTTATGTGTGGTTAACTATTGTCAAATGAAAATGTGACAAATAAACTTATTTGACTTTTAGATGTCCAATTCAACCATTATGGTTGACTCAAAATTTTTAAATTTTATTGGTTATTGAATTTCCAACTCATCAACCATATTTTTTCTTAAAAGGCCCATTTTAGACCAAAATCTCCTCTAATGTTTGGTTTCTCCATATCATCTCAACACTTACTTCTTTTTCTTTCGTCAAATATGCCCAACACTCGCTCCTTCTACCTTTTCAAGATCTATTGGTTAGATCGTCATATACTTCGTTACTCTCTCATTTTTAAATAATATTCAATATTTTTCATATTATATTCTCATATGTAAATATTACATTTCCACTCTGTTAAGCCCTAATATTGGTTCATTACCCCTTAATTGGGGCATATTATATTAGTAATGTTATTTTATTTATGTCGGCTTTAGGCCATTAGTTGTAATTATACCTCCTAGTCTC